>BGPR01014385.1:0-39322 GCA_013235015.1 Araneus ventricosus | reverse complement strand
GAAGCAAAAACTTTAAAAGAAGATATAAAAACTCATTAATAGATTGTTAAAGTTATTGCATTCAAATATGTTCAAATTTTAATGAATATTTAAGAGCCTTTTTTCTTTTGATATTTTTTGTGGCTTAATTTCTTTCTTGAAGTGTTTTCATCGTCTCGTGCTTTTGTGTTTTTTGCTTTGAGCGCCAGATATTTTATATTATTTCCTACATTTTAGTATACTAACAAGAAAGAATTTTTTTTTATTATTTTTTCCAACTTTTTTTCTTCAATACATTTTCTAATAAATTTGTATAATTAATATAGAATCGCATATTCAACTTTTCTCAAATTCATTACTAAATGCGACCTCTCGTATTGAATGAAAGTCGAATAAAATTAAGTGATTAAATGATAAATTAGCTGTGAGAATAATGAAATTTTTTATCGACATAGAGAAAGCACAACTATGCAGAGTTTCAGAACCATAGAATAACAGGGAATTAACGGAAATGTACGAGCCGATGCGATTACGTTTTTAGTTTTTGATGGAACTCCATCGATATACGAGAAATGATGCACAAAAAGTGATAAAAAGCGTCATAAAAATTTTAAGTCGATTCGAACATCTATTCAAAAACATTCTGAAAGAAGCTCATGCATAGGGTCAGCGGTACTGCAGGACCCCCAGTTTTTTCCTTAATCGAACTTTTCGAACTAACTTCCAACTTTTTCTTTAATCAATATATTTCGCATTTAAATACCTAAATATATCAATAAACAGACGAAATTTTACATTAAACGATTTCGATCTTGAAATGAAACATAAGGAAAAACTGAGGCATAAAACTGAGCTCCATCTCTTATTTTTTCACAACCCGAAGATTATGCGCAAAGAAAAAAGTAACTTCTTAAACGAGAACTGTGGATCTTTCCAGCTCCGAATTCCGCTCGCGCAATATCACTCGCAGGCTTTCCCTGCAATGTTTTTAAACTGAAAGGGTACTGTGGAAATCGAAAGTTCCCGGGACAATAGAAACGAACTATTAAACGTTTCCTCGCCGTGGAAAAGTTTTCGAAATACAAAACTTTGAAAATAAATAAGGATATGAAGAATAATTAACGAGAAATTGAAATTTATTCGAAAAAAATTTTCAGTGATTAAATTTGACTGAATATTTTGCAATCCAAAGGATTGTTTTTTTTATACATTTTAGTTATAAGTGCTGATGAAATACATTCGAAAAATTTTCCGAGATGCAAACTGTTTAAAAAGTTTTCGTGACCACAATATTCAGTACCATCCTATTTGGGATAATGATTCATAGTGTAAGAAGACTCAATTTTAAATAAAACACGGTACACTTCAAGGAACATGATTTCTTAATGAATATTCGTAAGTATATTCTATTTTAAATTATTTATTATCTCTATCCAACCGATTGATTTTTTTTCTATTACATGTATCTAAAATATATTAATAGAATAAATTAATCTATTTTTTTCATCTTTCGAATTTCTGTTACTACATAATGAACTTTAAAATTCAGAACGTGAAATTTGCCTTTTAACATTGAGAAAAGAATAAAACATTTTCTGGCGCATATTATATTAATCTGGATAGGTTACATGTAGTACTTTTGATTCCGATGAATAAAACTTTTTTTTATTATTCATACGAGGGTCAAAGCAAACGTTTTTTATATATTTTAGCTAGAAAGAAAAAAGAGAATGGATTTTATATTTAATTAATTTTATTGATACTAATAAAGAGTATTTGCTTATGGTTATTTTTATATTAGTTATACCATAGCATTTTTTCTTGTTAATAGGCCTAATAAAAAATTGTTTTATTTCGGTACTAGCCTGTCATTTCAATTTTCAACGCAATACAGGAAACGGAATTGAAAACTAATTTCAAATTTATTTTTTCTAATACAATTAATTTGTTAATATGCGTATGTATTTCAAGAAAAAATGTTTCGATTTATTTATTAAGTATAAAACTACTGAAGGTTAATGAGAAAAAACAAAAAAAATGTAAGTGATACAAATAAGCAATTACTGCGCAGTAAAGGATTACAACTTAATGCATCCCCAAGATTACATAACACGAGACCCCACTGGTGACAGGATTATGTTTTAGACTTGATCTTTATTTTCGTTTTTAAATTTACTCTTACTTATATGACATCGATAAAGTGCAGAGAAAGAAATGTATTTAGTATTTGCCGCAACGCGCGTGTGTATGTGTATTAATGCAGTAACTAAACACTGAAAAATATTGCTGTAGAATATGCTTTAAAATATTTTTAAATATTTAATAAAATGAGAGACCAGAATTGTAGGGAAATGGAATTCGTATCACTGAATAGTTTATGTTTTGAATTTTAAAGTAGTGTAAAATGATTTTTTGGCAATAATATGCCCCGAATGTATTGAGGAATAACATAAAAATTTTCATTAATTTTTAATTTAAAATATAATTAAAATTTTGGAGCACATTCTACCCAGGTAGTAACTGAGTGCCAAATTTTGTTGGTCTCTTCTGTAGAGCATTTCGAAGGATTTTTACATTACGCATGTCGCAATATACAGACAGTATCAGAAAACTGAGTCACCGAATGTCGAAGCATCCGAAAAATGTAAAAAACAGCAACTGTAATAGATCGAGTACTGAGGCCGGAGTCTTAGTAGCCACCACCGGACCGACCCCGCCCGAAAGAGATAGTACAATCAGTGGAAGAGGGACTCACGCTCCCCAATACTCTACCCACTTTCAACCCGCTTACTTATCCGCCGTCGCTTCATCAACGTACTTCATTGTAATAGCAAAATGCAACAATTAGACCTGGGAATCATAAAGACTTAAAGGTGCAATACAGAAAGCTTTTACTTCCGCCTGCATTTCAGAGCATCAAAACAGGAAATATAAATGGGGAAATAAACGTGCTTTAGGCGATAAATATCATCTCCTTAACATGGAATCAAGTCAAATCTAAAGCTTCCATATTAGTCACAATCTCGAAGATGACTTTTTTTTGACAATTTAAAATCTCTCTTCTTGCATAATTCGAATACGAGATGGTAAAAAAAAAAAATCAAAGAAATGAATTCGATTCATAATGCTGTATTAAATACTCAGAGACAAACAGCATGTCAGACGACGATTAAATATCTTTTTTAGCAAAATGAATACCTGCATGCCCAAATCGTACAAAATGAAAATGCATAACTAGTACGCAAGATATGCAATAAAGGTATGATTTTTCGCCCTTTTATTGATAAATGATTAATTTAAAAATTTAATTATTAATTTTAGTTCCAGGTAGAATATACTAGTATTAACTTTTAAAAATTTCTACTTATTACAATTGATTCAATCTGTATTAGTAACATTAAATTTAAAATAATCATCGTTGTTTTTCAAAATTTCGATAATTCGCCTTCTGATTTGTATGTCGGTTTTCGTCAGTACCTTTAAAGATTTCTTTTCTGTTTTGTGAAAGTATACATTATGTTGATTAGGAAAACGAAACAAAAGAATTATAATGAATCAATGTTTTTATATATACATGGTGAAAAAAAATTATGCATCATTGTGCATGGTTAAATTATCGCCTCTTACACAGGTCAATATTTGGAGAAAACGATTTGTACATTTATTACCTTCAATCATTTACTTAACAAAGTCATTATTAGTTATTAAACAAAGTTCATGCTTAAAATTGAATTTTTAATTAGAAAATGTCATCAAACAATTGTTCCTTGTTCCAAGATCATAGCCGATGAATATATTTTATAGTATAACAAAATAAGCTATATTGATTACAATTTTACGGAATTTTCGTCAGACTTAACAAGATTTTTGTTTAACAAAATGTATGCTGTAGCAGAAATTACGTTTCCTAGCAATAAGATATCTCTTTCAAAGCCCCAAGCTTTAAGACGACGCATACGCAGAAAAGAAACTGTGATAGAGGGGATTTTAACTTTAGGATGATTACATGGGATAAAACGAAACACACCGCGAAGGAAATTGCACTTTGGCCGGAGTACCCTTACAACTTCCGCTCGATCAGAATTTTATCCCGATCCGCCGTTATAAGAAACATTTACCTACTTTAAAAAAAAATTAAGTAAGTTTTTCTTAAAAATTTTATATAAAACTGTTCCTTATATATATAATGGTAATATTTACACCTGCTATTCATGATGCGTGCAAGTGAATAATATCTTCAATATATTTGCTTATTTCTGGGTTTAAAAGCCACGAATAAGAATTTCAAGTTCTAAAATGCATCATTTCTTTTCAAAGGCAATTTTATGGTTGAACAAAATTATCAACTCCCCTTCACTTTTTCATACATCATATATGTAACGTCTCAATCTCTTTTACCGCTCTGCATTGATCAACACTAGCAGAGAGATTGGGCATCTTCCCAGCGGTTACAATAGGTGTAACTGCAAGCTAAATAGGAAATTCGATTGCATTAATCAACGAAGAATAAAGGAAAGAATTTAAGAATGTGAAATTAGGAAAACTTGCGCAGATACCAAACCTTATTCTATTTGTATATGAAATAATACGTCACTCACCAGTAGGAGTTGCTAGGGAGGGCGAAGTAGTAAAAATAAGAGAGGAAGCATGACCAGAAAGGGATTGGGATACTTACCGAATACTGGGATTCTTCTATAAAAGAGAAATATGAACTAGCTGGAACTTGAAAATTGTGTATTCGTTGCGGCGATCGAAAATGAAGGATTTTTGGTTCTGTAAGGATATTTGTGGACATCATTTTAGGGAGGAACATTTGATGAGTTTTCCATAAAATGTGAATATATCTTAATTTTTGTACATATATGGCTATGAAAGGTTTCAATGCCTTTCTTTCTGAAAACTTAGTTTTAACATTTTTAAAGCTAACAAATAAAGATCTTAAATTTTTGAAAAACTAAATTTGTCCACTCCGTGAACTTATTCATTTGTAAAACACATAAATTCACTTTTGGTAAAAATCCGCACATTTTTTTCTGATTGAATTAATGGAATGGTTGGGAAAATTTTAAAAAATTGAACAAGTATATATAAAATTTTAGAAAATAATCTTCCTCTAAGTTCTTTTCTGCAATTGTGTGAATTGCTGAATTCTTGAGGTGGTCAAGATGTTTTTGTTATGATGTGAAGCCGTTTGTTTTCTATGATCTACAATTCATCCAGTTGGTTTCGGCTGAAAAATAACAAATCGATGAATCGTTCTTTAGGATAGGTTTGATAATCTGTTCGCAGAGCATCACTTTGCTGGACAATTATACGAAGTAACTTGTTCCTTTCGGAGGAAGATGTAAAAGTGTTTTTGTCCAAAATTTATCTTTTTTAAACTGAACGCAGCTCTAAGTGCTTATGTTCCGTATTATCTATTTTATTTGTAATTGTTCAATTATTTTCAATATTAACGTGTTATTCTGTATTTATGCTTCTCTACAATGCATTTACTTCTGACATACTGGCAAATAGCACTACGGTATTCTGTTCACTTGTTTTTACTTTGTAATAAGGCTGCTTTCAAAATCTGACCCATTTAAACGCATTGTAAGAGAACTCTTCCCTCTCAAATTTGTGATGGGAATTCTGCATCCTTCAGGTTCCATTAATTCCTCTCATTGAGGAGTCGCATTGTATCTAAAAAACAGTAGATAATTGCTCAAAGGCGTAACTATCCTTTGTAAATAATGTTAGTAAAATGCAAGTTTTAAGACAAACAATGATTTCTTATTGGATATTTTACATGGAAATGAATTCCTTGCAGAGGATTCCACTAACTAAAGAATTCGCGATCATTTAGCACAATGTCACCAACAGCATTGCAATGTAACCACCACTCAAGAAATATTTGGGGGCGCCTGCGAGATGTCATGGAACTGGAAGTTATTCAAATAAGTAAAATTTCGTTTTATTCTAAAGATTCCTATTATTATCTTTTGGTTTCACTCAAAAATTTAGAAGACATGGATAATATTTAAAAAAAATGTACCGTGGTATAGCATGATTAATTCCTACCAAAAATTTCTTGGTTCATTGTAAACCATAAGAAAAAAACGATTTACGGAACAGAATAGACAAAATTGAAAAGTCTTATTATGATTTAGATTGAACAGGAACTTCCGGAAGAAATGAGCAAAATCTAATATTTCAAAAATTAATATAAGCTGTTTAAGTTCTAGCCGTTACACCCATTGATCAGGGAATTCAGCAAGAATGAAGCAAGCTTTTCTTTCGGACGTCCATCACCTGATATGATCAATGGAAGATTAACCCTATGTGATATTCCCTATCCTGCGTTGCTGAAGCTGATTCAGACAATAAAATATCGCAAAAGCATTCCTAATCATTTCACGAAAATCTTCTTCACTGATGAAAGCTAAATGAACTCTCAAATTGGCTTAACATTCGTCGAAGATTATCAAGAAATCTGCGTGCAACAGTTTCGCATTCGCGATGAGTGCACTGTGTTCCAAGTAGAACTGCTGTGTTTTTCCTGAACATCTCAAAACTATTCAGTTTTCAAATTACAATTGATGTAACAAATTAAAGAGAATAAAATTCCCTACAAATACGTATTTTTATTTTCATTTTCATTTTTTAGTTTCCCAGATAATGGATCTCAAAATTTGACGCCATCTTGGTTTTATTACTTTTTCAGTTTTCTGGAATATCTCGAAAACTATTCTTTTTTCAAACTACATGCAATTACAAAATTAAAGAACCTTAAATCTCCTGCAAACGCATGGTTTTGTTTTTGTTTCAGCTTTAATTATTTCCGAGATAATGGTGTCAAAATTTGCTGCCATCTTCGATGATTTCTCCATTTTTTAGTTTTTCTTAAATATCTTAGATACTATTAAAGCTAGAACAAAAAAAATAAAAACATGCATAAGTTAAAAATTTAGAAAATAATTGAAATAATAGAAAATTTGGAATAAATAAATAATAAACTTTTTAAAATCACGCTTTTATCAGTGAACAAAGATTTAGTTCAAAGCAAAAACCACAAAAGTGTGAAACGCAGAAAATATTTCAATAAAGAAATTAATCCGCAAACAAATATCAAAAGAAACAAGGCTCTTAAATATTCATTAGAATTGTAATATATTATGAATGTGATTACAATTTATATTTACTTATGATTTTTTATGTCATCTTTCTTCGCTTTTACGATTTTTTCTTCGACCTCCAAATTTTTGATAGAAGAATATTTTCCGCATTTCAGTGCAGTAATGAAATCATGCTATCACAAAACTTTTCAAAATCTTTATTATGCTGAATTTATTAACGAAACAGATTTCTAAAAACGATTAAATGATAGTAAAAGGTTTTCTTCGTGATGCAACATTCATGATGCTTAAAATAGTTACAATGAAAAATAATGCTTTTAGATTCTTGATTCTTCACTACGGGAAATTGTTTTCTTACATTTGTGGAACATACAAATCACGAATCATGATTGATAATAATCGAAATTCAAATTCATAACTTCAGCAACTTGATCAACTTCGTTAAATTAAATAAATAAATCCTTTCTGCTTGCATAATACACAAACTGAAATGAACGTATAACCGATTAGGATGAAGTTTCAAACTTTTATAAAATTATCTGATATACCCGGCGTTGCTTTCAATTATTTTTGATGTTAAAATTACTTTTATATAAAATTTTATAACACGAAAATTATTTTATCGTTTGAAATGTTTGGTAATTAATTGAGAATATCAATTGAACCAAACGATTTTTAAAAACAGCTCAAAATTGTTTTCTGTATAAGCTGTTAACATTAAACTGTAAGCAAGCTGTACAACCCTATAAGCTATTTAGCCTTCTAGGTTCGTCGGCAGAAGAATTTAAACTGCATATGCGCAGTGGAAAGATATCTTGTAATTAATAAAAAATAACTATTTAATTAATTGTCACGAAACCTTCTCTAAACCCCTCCTCGTCCTTCATATTATTTATGAACCAAATTTGAAGAAACATTCTCAGTAGTTTGGCTTTCACATGCAACTTACAAAAATAAAGGCGTTTCAATTTTACTTATGCAGGTGATAATTCTTGTAATTTCATTTTTTAAACTGTCAACTTTTATGTTTCGAAATTGTATTTTGTAATAGAAAAAAATACTATGCCATGGCGTGAACATTTATCAATTGAGAAGAGCATAGTTATTGTAGAGTTAATGCCGGTATGAGGCTGATTTTGAAGACACAATTATCCTACGAAATAATTTAGTAAGTATTCCCTACACATATCTGACTCAGAATCATTCACAGCTGTATTCATTTTTCATTAAATGACATAATAAAACAAATTATTTCGATGTGTATCGACATAGTAAAAAGTTTTGACACTATTTTAAACTAAACTCTTTTTTATATAAATTCTTTTGTAGTGTTGTTTGGCTTCTCTATCACTTTCTCCTTACCTCACAAGATTCCTATTGCAAAATAACTAGCTAAGACCTACAACCACATCAAACCTGACACGCCTTCAGATGACCATTGTGTTCCTGCACTTCAGCCCACTTCTTCATGATGCTCCGTGCTTGCCTGCCGATTCACCTGCCCAGATACTCATCAACGACTGTGAACCTGTCACTCTTCTCCTCCTGCCACAACTTTCCATTGTGCTCTGTACCTGATTTCCAGCTGATTCTTCTCCACCAACTACTTTTGCACGAAACCAGACCCATCTTTCCCATGGTAACTGCATTAGCCTCATTATTATCTCAACAAATGAAATTCCTCTCTCTCATGTATCAAAACATGCAAATTGTGGGGCTTGCAGCCCCAATGAATTGCGTTTCCCTCCAACAGTACTCCACGCAAAGTAACGCTCTTGCTATATCAGACTATTATTCCTGTCAAGAAAGTATCTACTCTCCCTCACTGCTTCCATCAAACAAGTGAACTTTCATCTCCGCCAAGCTATCTTCTTTCAAGACACACAGGTGTTGGCGGCTGTGCCACCGCTGAACTGTGTCTATTTGAACTACGCAGAGTAATGACTAGAATGTTCTCTATTTTATATAAAGTTTCGATGTTTATATCTTAACTGGTAAACGAAAATTATAGTTGATTTAAACATTAAGATCGGATTACTTGCCAAAACAAGAAAAAAACAAATACGCGAGGTTAAAAGTTCTAAGATTACAGTAACATTTGAAATATATTTATTGGGTAGTTCGGCTTTTCTATATCGTAGGAAAAATTAGCGTTTAAATGTTATTTCTACAGTAAATAATTTAAACACTTGCAATGACATAAGAATGCGTGCAATAATGCGATCGCTTACATGTGTTTTCCAGACTTTTTTTTGTGCCTTGCCCCATCTCAATTTTTCTAAAATTCTTATTCCCCTTATGTAACGTATATATAATTTTCAATATTCAGAAATTGAATTGTTCACTGAAGAAACTTAAATGGTAGGTTTTGGGAAGAAATCACTAGGAAGATGTTGAGAAACTCAAGTAAATTTTCAAAACCTATAATGGAGAACTGAAATTCAAGTACGAAATAATTTTAATGAAATATTCTACTATATTACTTTAATTGTATGTGATTATTTATTGTTTAAATTTGGAGAGATCCTTGCTGTAGAGAGATTATATATTAGTATGTTCCAGTTTAGATAACTTCAGTATCTCAGATCTATTTGAAATATTTCCAGTTTTCAGTAGTTTGGCATTCACTAGTAACGTACAAGAAAATTGGCATTTCAGTTTTATTCGCACAGACGATGATTTTTTTGAATTTGTGCAATATCCTTTCGTAAATTGTGAACTTAGTCCAATCAACGAAGGCCCAAAATAGGGGTGAAAAAACATTAAATCATATAGTCTTAGGTTTCTAATGAACACAATAAAAAGTCCTAGGTCCTGGGGTGAGTTTACGCCGCAATTTTGGATTTCATCCCGACATTTTTAGTTTTTCCTGAATACCTCAAATATTATTCAGCTTTCAATAAATTACAATTGATTTAACGATTTAAAGAGCGTAAAATTCCTTACAAATGCATATTTTTATTTTTTTTCTAGCTTTAATAGTTTCCCAGATAATAGGTCTCAAGTTTTGCCATCATCTTGGATTTCGTCCCCCCTTTTTTAGTTTTTCTTGAATATCTCGAAAACTATTCAATTTTCATCTTACAGGCGATTTACGGTTCTATTCTGGTATCCCCGGTTGGGTTGGGAGATGTCACTTTTTCCGCACGTTAACAACGGGAAAAGTGGCGTCTCCCAACCCAACCGGGGGTACCAGAATGGACCCCTTAACCTAATTAAAGAGCGTGCAATTCGCTAATAAAAATAAATGTGTGTTTTTATTTTTTTTCTAGCTTAAAAAATGCTTGAGTTAATTGGTCTGATATTGTATAAAATCTGAGTTGATAGTCCAGTCAACGAAAGGTTTGAAAAAACATTAAATCAAATAGTTGTGAAAATTGGTACACATGTTCGTGGAGGGCTCCTGATGAACATACTAAAAGTCCCCGGTTCTGGCGGCTGAGTTTGTGCCGCCATCTTAGATTTCATCCCCCATTTTTTAGTTTTTCTTGAATATCTCGCAATCTATTCAGTTTTTAAGATACAATTGATTTAACAAATGAAAAAGAGTAAAATTCTCTACAAATGCATGCTTTTATTTTTTCTAGCTTTAATAGTTTGAGATAATGGGTCCCAAAATTTGATGCCATCTTGTATATTATCTCCCTTTACTTGGTTTTTCTATCTTTCTTCTTCTAATGATTCTTTTTCGTTTCTACAATGTTTACTTTGACCTCCAAATATTTGATAAAAAATACTTTGTGCATTTCAGTGCAGTAATGAATAAAATGAGTTTACAAAACTTTTCTAAATATTTATTATCCTGAATTCATTAACGAAACCTACAGCTTTCAAAAATTATATAATTGTAGAATGTTTTCTCGGTGATGTCATGTTCATGATGATTAAAATGGTTACAAAAAAGAATAATATTGCTTTTATTTTCTTGATTCTTCACAACGGGAAATTGTTTTCTTATATTTCTTCGAACACACAAATCAAGAATCGTGCTTGATAATTATAATACTGATGACTTCAATTCAAACTGATGACTTCAGCAACTTGGTAAACTTGCATAAAATAAATCCTTTAAATTTACATAATGCACAAATCGAAAATGAACGAATAACCGTTTAGGATAAACTTAAAACTTTTATAAAACTAGCTGATATACCCGCCGTTCTTCGGGATAAAAAAAATATCACTTCAGTATTTTTAATGAAAAGAAATTACTTTTATATAAAATATTCTGATACACGAAATCATTTTGTTAGTCTCAAACGTTCTGTAATTAAAATGAGAATATCAATTGAACCAAACGATTTTTAAAAAACGTTCAATGATAGCTTTCTCTATAACTATTAATATTAAACTATTAGCTATATAACTTTATAAGCTATTTAACCTTCTAGCTTCGGCAACAGAACAGCTGAAACTGCATATGCGCATTAGAAAGGTAGTTTTTAATCAAAAAATTAAATATTTAATTCATTATCACGAAACCTTACTTATGCTTCATAGTTATTTGTGTTCAAAATGTTTCAGTAGTTTGGCTTTCAGTAACGTACAAAAAAAATTGGAGTTTCAATTTTAATTATACAGATGATAATCTTTTCAAATTCGTGTAATTTCTTCTCTAAATTGTCAATTTTCAACTGAACAAAATGGTGCTTTGCACTAAGAAACAACAATGACATGAACAGTCATCAATTGAAAAGAGTGCACTTTTTCTAGAGTTAATGCCGTTATGAGGATGATTTGGAAGACTGACAATTTTCTTATGAAATAATTTAGTAATGCTTGAACAAATCTGACTTGGAATCATTCACATTTGTATCTATTTTCCAAAGGCATTATACATTAAAAGACATAATAAAACTGTTCGATGATCATAAACATGGTTTTTAAAACTACCACTATTTTAAAGCAATTTTCTTCTATATAAATTTTCTTTTATACGGAAGAACTGAAATGAGACGAATCAAAATGTAATAGTTTCTTTAATATAAAGTTTGGGTTCTTATATCCGAACTGGTGAATGAAAGTTAAGAGTTGTCATCATCGTTTGATTCGGATGAATTACCAAAATGATTATCAAATGCCATACCCGAAGTTAAGAGTTCTTAAATTGGAACAGAATCGCATTCCGTCCATTTGTAATTTGAAAGTAAACATCGTATATTAGAGTAGATTAATAGAAATGGTTTTTTATTAATACGTGTCTTTAAAAATTAGAATTTTTTGTTTTAATTATTTTCTACTTTGTAAGTCTTAATTTACAATTGTTATTAGAAGTATTATGAAATCTTAAAATCAATTTCTCAAATTTACTACCAGGTGGAACTTTGTATTTAGTATCAAAACGTGAATAAATCAATTAACTAATTAAAAAATTTGAAAATATTAAAATAGTGTATTGTCATCAAGAATATACAAGTGCATCCGGAAGAGAATGAAAAGTCGATTACAAAATTCCATCTTTGCAAACATGAAGCAAATCAGATTAAATAAAGGCGTATAAAAAGTCGATGTGCTTCGCAGAAAATAAATACCACAAGACAGAACAAAGAATGTTTTATTCAAGTCATTTTTAATATAAAGCAGTGTAGAAAATGTTTTAAGGACTAAAAACTTTAACATTAAAAACTCAATGACAATATTTAAGTTCAACGTCATTACTCTGAGGTGTTTGGTCTGGTTTATCGTCAGGTTCGTAAAACATCATATAATATCCTATAATGAGTGACAACAGGGTAAGAAGGTTCCACAATATACCAAAGTAATGAAATACAATATCGCAGTAAAACTCAGACCCGATGCAATATTTAACAGGCGTGATGATGAAAAGGGTCATTTCTGGAAATAAAAAGAAATCATGAGAAAGTTAACTTTTCTTTAAAATCTGTCCAAATAACAATGATAAATGCTTTAAACATTGAATACTTAAAGCATTTTATAAGTTCATGATAATGAATCAATGTACAAATAGGAAATAATGCTGCTTTCGCTAAAAGGAAACTTAGCTGAAAATGTCAAAGTTAATGAAATCTCGACAATATAAATGACTTATTTACACAATAATGCGAGTATAAACGTTCGCATAAGAAAGAAATTAAATTGAGAAACATTTTATTGCGTTTTTTTAACATGAAAGTGTTTCTATGCTAGCATACTTTCGATAATTTCAGTGATACAAATAGATGCGTCGAATGCAGCGCTCTATAGAGCAGACCGTTGGATCTAAACCTACCAAATTTAGTCCATAGTTAACTTATCGTGTAGTATAAGCGCTTATCAAGAAATGGTTTAAAACTTCGATTGGACTTATATTTAATTAAATACTTTTTGAAATTTTAAAGTTCTCCCTCAATAAGTTCGTAGTATATTATCGCAGAAAAATAATTTTTATACCACTTTAATATTCAGAAACATTTTAATTATACCAATTTTATTTCTTTTATAACTCTTTTCTTCAATTGATAGAATTTTCAAAATTCATTTTAAACACAATTTGTAACGATTCTTTTTTTTTAGAATGAACTTCAAGTCTATTTTATTGTTTCATCAAATCTTTACCTCACTTGTTTGACACTTTATATTAGGATTTAAAAAATCGCTTTCTTTTGGACACTAATACCAGATTCCGCTTTTTTTAACAATATTTTTTTCGCTGGTATTCTTTCTGTAAATTACGTGTTGTAAAAATCATTTCCCAAGAAATGCTAAGGTTGATACAAGGAGTCAAACGAAGCCAAGACAGGCGAATCGAGCCTAAAACAATAGCACGCCATGATATGTGGAACTAGAGATTCGAACCTTTCCTTTTTGGTGAAAACAAAATTCGATGAGAAGAACTCCAGAATTTACCGATTCACACATAAAAACAGAATTCGATGTTATTTTTTACAATGAATGCCTTTTCTTGCATCCCAACCTCGTGCATTCTAAATGAAAGACGCCAATTTTATCACTTTCTAATATATTTACTGATTACAAGTGTTATTTTATTGTTTCGAAAAGTAAAATATATTTATGTAAGTTCACTTTTTCTGAAAAATTATTCTGCTATTTCTTACAATTCGGTAGGTATTTCTTTTAACCATCGAAGTCAAGAAACTTTAAAATGGTGCGTCGTCTAGAATGGCGGCTG
Source organism: Araneus ventricosus (assembly GCA_013235015.1). Classification (NCBI taxonomy): domain Eukaryota; kingdom Metazoa; phylum Arthropoda; class Arachnida; order Araneae; family Araneidae; genus Araneus; species Araneus ventricosus. The sequence continues at coordinate 25,099 of BGPR01014385.1, read as the reverse complement.
AGAGTAGCAAAGGGTTAAAAAAACATTTTTGGAACTATGGATGTGTGTATATGAAAGCGATTACCTCAAAACATAAATTACATGAATGAAATTCGGTATTTGTTCTTGACAGAAAAATGTAGATCTGCTAGAAAATTTTGATCAAAGCAGTACGTAGAGTTCGACGAAGGTACTTTCCAAAATGCACATTAGATTCTTTTCACCGTACAACAGCAATAACTCTTTGAAGCATGGTGGGTTATTTTCTGAGCCACTCTGCATCATCTTTTACGCATTCTTGCCAAATAGCGCTTATTATTATAAAAACCATGTAATACCAAAAACATACAGATTAAATTTTAGGAAATAAAACAAAATAATAACAATAGTTTTCAGCTTCCTAAAGCTTTATATCAATCCTTGCACTCACACGTGCATATTTATGCATTTTATTATCTCTCGTACCCCAAAGAGTTAAACACAAAATGCGTCACATTTTGGAAATGCATCAGAAACTCGAGAATTCACCGATTCAGACATAATTATTTTTTCAATTCCAGTTTTCAGTTTGCTGTAGCCTGTTTGTATCAACTCTTAGCTAACCAATATTAGTAGAGACGAATGCTTGCGAATTGCGCTTAGCGATTTAATTTTGCAGCGGTGCAGAAAAGTTAATGTCGTAGAAAAGTAAGTAATCATGTGAATATCACTTTGGCGAAAGGTCCAATTTCTGGATAAACTGCGGCGGAACAAGGCCGAGAATAATAAAAACTGTATTTAACTTTTAGGTCCTTAGGCTTTGCTAATGGTACATTGAGTCGCATGCATACTTTTCCCACAAAACTCATATATAACATTGAAAATTTTTTATTCAAGCAGTTTAGGTAGAATTTCACAGAGATCGTAATTTTTTATTTATTTTTTGCTAATCAAAGCAGTTGCGTAATCTGTTAAGGAATTTCATTGGGGAATGCGACATGCAAAGTCCAATACGCATCTGGTTGCTTTTTGGAGCTCTAAAATTCAATAATGTTGGCTTTCATGGTTTTACAGCCCAGGTCAATTTTAGGTCATGTTGCACGAAATTTTTGTCAAGTCATTAATTTCAAATATGCGATATGAATTTAATAGTGGCTATTTCAGGATTGTGGTCTATGGAGGTTTGAATCATCGTGACCTCATGTCAAAACACTAACTTTACTCATCCGACGATAAATTTACAAAGGCACTACAGTACTTTCCACGATTTAATAAAAGCACAATGAAATATCTAGCAAAAAATATTTTCTACCGCGTTAATGCTAAAAGTACGAGTGGAATTACTCGAGTCTGTGAAAGCCAGAAAGCTGTGTTGTCACATTTTTTTAATTAAGAACAAACGGGTATAATGATTAGAAAAAACAATAATTTTGCTTTAGCTCTGGGGGGCTTCAGCCCCATAGCACTCCCCTGGTTTCTCCAACGGAATGAAACAAAGATGTAAAAATAAGCTTTTGCGACGACATTCTTTTAAAAGCACCTGCAAATCGTTCTCACAGAACGAAAATAAATGAATAAATAAAAGCAATAGTAATAAACTAATGAATTCATCCTTTGTTGCACAAGCTAATTTCTCAAATTCTAGAACAGCAGCTTGCAATTACTCACCCATTAAAAAAATACGAGAAAAAACTATCGAGTTATAAATGCGAGAAGCGAATGAGAAATCGGTCACAAAACTCAATTTTTATAAATATAAAGGAAGTTGAATAAAAGCACATAAAAATCAATATATACCTACCGATGAGCCAGAGAATCAAGATAGTCCAACAGATTATTTTAACCACCATCCTTTCATTGCCAATTAATTCATCAAAGTATTCTCTCATGATTTTTATGCAAAGATAAATAACTAAAATTGTACCCACAATTCCTATTATGAATATGAAAATGGGTAAAGCAATATTTGCGGGACACATGTTCATGTGGGTTGATCCTGAAAATAGGGTATCCATCATTGATATATTAAGAGTCCTTTTTATTTCATAATTTTAAAAAAGTTTTTTGAAAAGCACTCTTTTATTAGTGTACGAACATGAAGAAAAGTCTTCTTAAACTCCAAGCAGTCGCGCTTATAAGCGAGATAATCATGTCGTGCAGTCTTACATTTATATCGCGTGCAATTTTCATTTATTATGTGATCTTTAATTATTAGCTCCATACTAAGAAAAAATTGATGAACAAAATGTGCACTTAAATTTATAAATCTTTGACATAGGTATGCAAATACGAAGCACAATATAATCATCTATATAGACGCGACTACTGAAAGATTTAAATAAATCTGGATATCAAAGGAAAAACTCGTAAAAGTGTGAGGAGCATATAAAAATACGCTTAGGAAGTTGAAATTTTAATTATATTAATAATAAATTTTATTCTTCAATGACTGTTAAGAATTTTCTGTCTTTTGGTAGTGTTTCCATTGCGGAACAACTTTCTTCGCACTGTTAGCAGCATCTCAAGCTTTTATTGTTTTTCCTTTCGACTCCATATTTTCGATAAAAATACTTTGACATTTTAGTACAACAAAAACAGCGTACTTTTTAAAGAAATATATTTGTTATACATATTAAAGGCTAAAAAGTAAATTTCATAATTCTTTATAATCATTATGGAATCAAGTAAGCGATTTATTTCAAAACCGTTACCAGATGGTGCCTCAGTACCAATTCAGAACTAAATAAAATTATGCGGTTAACTAATATACAAGTTTTAAAGCAACTACATACGAAGTTCTGCGCAGTCGTGTAACCAACTGTATAAAACTTCGGAACTCTAATTTATCAGGAGGCGAGTGAGAAATTGATGACAAAATTCCATTTTTTCGAACAGGAAACAAACTCAAGTTAAATAAAACCGTGTAAAAAATATAAACTTAATTTATTCTTTTGTAGAAAAAATTTTTTTCCCAAATAACTTTATATTCCTAGGTTTTCCCAAGTTTGGAAAGTTTGGATTGTATAACTCTAGTTCCAGAATCGATCATCCCGTTTAAAACCAAGTTTGTCATGTTTCCCAGTATTTCTACATAACACGATATACTTCAGGTTAGACACAATTTTGAATGCCAATAATTAGCGTAAGCTATATACAATAGGGCGGGCCGAAAAAGTCAAAGTTTCTTAGATCTTTTTGCGGTAGTGCGGAAACGTTTCGAGCTCCCATCATTAAAAAGTGTGCAAAATCTTATAACTCTGAATTGATATCTTCTGTCGCCTCAATGGGCAGAAAGTGAGAAAATTGGATTATAAATGGTCAAAATTCAAAAATTACTAAAAAATCACAGATTTTGTTGATCGGTTTGCGGTAGTGCTTAAAAGTTATTATTTATTAACAACAACACTTTTACAAAATTTTAGAATTATAGGTTAGTATCTTCTGCCGCCTCAAGGGCGCTGAATTTTGGAAATAAAAGACGAATTTTTCAATGAATTCACGTGTTACTTATATCATTATAATGCGAATAGAAACTTGATTCAAACTTCGAAGCATACAAAATTACAAAAGCACTATTTTTTCTAATCTTTACTGGATTCAAATTGTGACATTTGTTTTCTGGATTCTAGTGTAGCTCTGATAAATCCATCCCTGTTCTGCGGTTCAACTCTTTTTCGGAAGGCTTCACTGACGAGTATCAGAATTTGCTCAACTGATTGCGTATGTGAAGGAAATTTAATAAAATCCCGGCCGTCTATTGGCACATCGTCCTATATAATCTTCAGAAGTTCATGAGAACTGTTCTGTCTGAGAACTGGAGGCGGTGTGACATAAAATGCTTGCCAGTCAATGAGATCTACGTTGTCTGTAGCTCCAAAGTCAACAGTAGGAATAACGAATCTACGAACACAATTACCATCTGGGCCAAGTTCCCTTGCCTTGATTATTCGCCGAGCTGCAAGGGTTCTAATATGGTATCTCTCATCATTTAGCATATCCAAAAGCATGTTTTCTGGAGCCGCAATTACATCACGATACTTCTTACGCAAGGATCGAGATGAGCTGAGAAAATGCCACAAGTGTCTAGCACCATCCTTTATGGAATGATAAACCTTAATTAGGAACCATGAGGGTGCGTTAACTCTTAGAATGAATACAATCAAAGTTATCAACTCATTTGAAGGGTTTGTTGTTGCTGCAAAAAGCCTCAATATTCGATTTGCAGTTTTTAACCAGCGGGCCAAATTCAACGCGCCCGGTTGAAGCTTCGCTAGATCTGAAGAACCAACGCCAGAACTAATGGCTGTGCAAATTTCTAATAAGTATTTCTAATCACAACTTAGGTTGGTGGGATTAATGCCTGGCAAGTCGCATTCAATACTATTAAAAGCAACAAGTGGCAGCTTCTCGCATGCTTTCAGGTTTCGTCCAATGTCTCCGGTGTAAGACGAAGGACCAGAACACTTGCGCTCAAATAGGTGTCGTAATGGCAACTCGTTGAATGAAGTAAGTAGATAATCCATTGGATTGGGCGATGAAGTTTCAATTCAAGCCTGCGAATTTCACCATTAAACACTCCAGTATTCACGACTGTGCCTTCACATTCCAGAAAAATAAGGTTGTTAAAATCATCCAATAGTGCATTGGTTACATATTCATAAATAATGAAATTGGCCCAGAAAGGAAATTATGTTCATAGATTCGTTATTCCTGCTGTTACCTTTGGAGCTACAGACAACGTAGATCTCATTGACTGGAAAGTTTTTTATGTCACACCGCCTCCAGTTCTCAGACAGAACAGTTCTCATGAACTTCTGAAGTTAATACTGGGCGATGTGTCAATGGACGACACGGACTTTATTAAATTTCCTTCACACACGCAATCAGTTGAGCGAATTGTGAAACTCGTCACTGAAGCCTCCCGAAAAAGATTTGGACCGCAGAACAGGGATGGATTTATCAGAGCTACATTAGAATCCAGAAAACAAATGTCACAATTTGAGTCCAAAAAAGAATAGAAAAATAGAGCTTTTGTAATTTTGCATGTTTCAAAGGTTGAATCAAGTTTCTACTCGCATTATAATGATATAAGTAATACGTGAATTTATTTAAAAATTCGTCTTTTATTTCCAAAATTCAGCGCCCTTGAAGATATTAACCTATAATTCTAAAATTTTGTAAAAGTGTTGTTGTTAATAAATGGTAACTTTTAAGCACTACTGCAAATGTATCAATAAAATCTGTGATTTTTTATTAATTTTTGAATTTTGACCATTTATAGTCCAATTTTCTCAACTTTCTGCCCATTGAGGTGACAGAGATATCAATTCAGAGTTATAAGATTTGGCACACTTTTTAATGATGGGAGCTCGCAAATTTTCCGCATTACCGCAAAAAGATCTAAGAAACTTCGACTTTTTCGGCCCGCCCTAATATACAAGAATTACGAGAAAAAATTGATGTTAAACATAAAAGGTATAAATCCAAAATTTTCTTTTGACAGATTTGTTATCGTTTTATATCGTTTCATAGTTGATTTAACGGGTTCAAAAATTTTAAATTATTGGCAAGAAGCAAGTTGAACGTTTTAGCATAATATAATGTACAGGTCAACAACAGTTTCGATCCCGTAATATACTGATAGGTTTGGTGTACCAGGAGGCTGACCAGCCAGCCAGACAAGCTACTCATAGTACTGTTAACATCAAGATCAATCTCCCTAAATGTTGCACTAAAAAAATGTTCCCTTGAAATTTGGAAAAATAGGTGGAACCTTTCGGGAATGGGACGTCAAAATTTTCCTTTTCGCTTCCCACATTAACATTAACCGAACTACATTCGATTCAAACATGAATCTGTTCATCACAGGACATGGGCCTTTTGTGACCCCGTTCCCCTTCCAAACGAGGGTAAGATATATGATTCTACAAGCATGTGAATGGACGCAAAGCGTGAATGTGTCTATGCTGTGGTATTTTCTAACAGCCATCAAGCGATTTCCCAAAGAAATCTTTGAATGCATTCTGCACGCTTCGATGCCTACAAAACACTAAAATGGCCGAGTGATTCATGCGTTCCGTCCACTCCCGATGTCAAAAGGACGTGCCACCGAATCAGAATTCGAGGGATTTTCAGAAAAGAATTGTAAAACTACTTTTACACTCTTCCGGAATTTCCCTGCAAATGAATTCCATCAACAGAGCTTCAAAGTACTTAAAAGTACCAAGAAAACTGTTAGAAATCATAAAATAAGAAATGTTTAACAAAAAAGATTTCTTACCCACAGCAACACCGGAAATTGGTAGAGGCAAGAGTAAAAACAGCTTTAAGATGTCATTTACTACGGGAGATACAAAATAGATTAATCAAAAACTGTATATATTTTTTCGCAAGTTTGAAAAATGAAATACCTGTTTTCACATCCTTTCGTAATATACAAGGCATTTCTAAATAATTTCGCTGATTACAAAAGGCTATAAACTCCTTTGCAGAAGATAATAAGGAAAAAGTGAACATGATACAACAGGAATGATAAATTTCCATTTGGGTACGTAATAATTACTCTATTTGCAGGGCCAAATTTACCCTAGGACCAAGCTAGGAAAGCCTTGTGCGCAACAATCGGAGGGCGGAAACATAAAAGTTACAATAAAATATTTAAAATTCCAGTATTATTTTGAAAAGACTATATGAAATACTATTTTTAAGAACATCCGTACATTAAATAAACAAATTCATACAGTAATCCGGGAGGACTCGCGCTATATTAATGCAAAACGGGAACTCGCATGGGGGTATCAGCACACCCCAAACAATGGGAAACTTCAGCATTTTTTTATTTTTAAATCGACTTAAAATGCTTCGAAACAAGCAATAAAATTAGAAAAAAAATTCTAGACAGTTTTGTTTTTTTAAAATTTGGAATCAAAGTTCGACTCTCAGAAAACGCGGGGTAAACGATCCATTTTGGCGCGAAACGGGTCTGACGTCATAGTTGCTTGACAGGGGAGACACACGTTTTCTTCCCGTTCCCTCTCTATAGAGATTCTCTTTTTTTCTATATTTTCCGACTCTCGCATGAGATAAAATAATGTCAGCAAAATACAAGTATTGTATTGTTCCTAAATGTAGTAATACAACTGTAACGGCACCCGATAAATTAATTATCAATGTGCAAAGAATTATATTATTCGCAAAAAGTGGTGTAAAGCGATGAAGAGAGATCCGGAGCTTAATCCGGAATTATCAGCAAGCAGCATTCGTCATTTCTGTGGAGATCATTTTGATGTGAGTTATTAATCTATATTATATCTATTAAAATTGTATATCATGAAGCACAGTAAATTCAGAATTCGATATCTTTTTTTTGTTTTTAAAAGAAGTATAAGGTGAGGTTAGCAGCCAAAAAAAAGATATTTTAATGCAAATAGTAAAATTTAATTAGTTTTTTTCCCGTTTGATTATATGGAATTTATTTTTTTACCCTTTAAGGGGTCATGGCCCCAAAGGGTAAAAATATAGAAAATCTCACCTTCTTTAAGATTCTTTTTTTAAAAACTTGCTCTTATTATTTTATTGCATAAATTTTTTGAATGGATATTCGAATGTTTCTTACATTTTTTAAAAAAATTACAGTACTATTAAAAATTAGTTTAAATTCACGACTTTTTTGTTAATGAAATTCGTTTTCATTCGTAGTTCAACAAAATAATTCGTAGAATTAATTTTTGATGCAAAATAAATCCTTTATATTCAATGAATGTATTAAAATAAAAATTTGTCTTCAGAAAGTTAGTTAAAGAAGTATAAGGTGAGGTTAGCAGGAAAAAAGAAATATATATTTTAAAGCAAATAAGTTAAATTTAATTTGTTTTTTCTCTTTATTATCCCCCTTTTTTGATTACATGAAATTTACATTTTAAGAAACCACTGATACCCCATAACAATATCAGGAAGTACTGTAAAGAAGAGCCTTGAATTTCATATTTGTTCTGTTTTTGATATAAGTATAAGATGAGGTTAAACGCAAAAGTACCTGTATGAGCTCGTATTGAAAGATTACGTGGTAGCCACGTGTAGTTTTAAGGTTCTATTGTTGATTAAGGTTTATAAATAGATTTAATATTGTTTCTATTTTGGCACCGATTTTAAAAAGAAAATTATTTTATACTTTTCAAACCACGGTTTTGTTTAATTTTTTAAAAGTTTATTTTTATTTTTTCACATGAAAAGTTAAGCGCGGACACATACATGAAAACGTAGCTGGCCTTTAGCGGTTTTCTTTTTGGGAGTTTAAAGATTTCCTTTCTTTTTTCATGCCTAATTCGGTTAACATTAAAAAGAAGTTCAGCTAGAATTAATTTTGTTTCATCGGTTCTATTTTTCATGCTTTTTTTAAAAAAAATTTAAGCACTTTGTCTGTCTACAAATTAGTATACACACCATGGGATACTGTTTGGATTCTGAGTTATGGCAGGGATTTTTTAGCTAAGTTCAGCATTTTATTTTGTTTTTTGTTTTATGTTGTTTCATTGAGGAGGATTATAAGACAAAAAAAGGAGAACTTTTACCGTTGTGCTTTTATTCCTCGTATCTCAGCCATCATAAAATCGGAATTTTTCTTGAAATACATTGCCATCATTGTGGAATCAATCCTTGGCATGTTATCCAATTTACCTTGTACAAAACCAATATCCATTGTGAAATTGAACGTTGAATAGTAGAAAAGCTAAAATCCTTACTTTTAAAATGTTAGCTGGTACAAGCGCTTTGATTCAAAGCAGGGGACAGAAGTAGCGAAAGAGAAGTATGCGAAGGAAGGCACCCTCGACGTCAAAATCTACTCGGCCAATGAGAGTGCGTTTCGAATTACATCATGATTCCTGCTATTTCAGTGCATCTTTCGCTCTCAATATTTAAATAAATAAATTTTCCTTTAAAATTTCAGTTGCATATTTGAAATTAGAATGATTTTTTTCTACAAATACGGATGGCTTTCACGTGTTTTTAAAAAATGCTGAAGTACCCCATTGAATGACATAGAAATAAAATACGATTTTACAATTCTGTCTGGTTATGCACTTTATGATAATTACAACAAATATTATGTAAAAAAGAGCTAAAACTAATAATAAATATTAATAAAAATAAATTAAAAGTACTGCCTCTTTTCAGAAGACATGGAATCATTGATTTCTATAACAAATTTTTTTATTTATAAACTAATCCAAATGTTGCAGTATTTTTTTTCTTATGAACGCAAAGTTATATAAGTGATTTTGCAAATAACACTGGACAACAACCATTTTGTTGCCCGTATGATTTTAACTAATTCTTATGTACTTTCAAGCTCTGAATTCGAAAAACCAATCAGAATTTGTCTATCACCCTCCAATTTTATGCAACATGAAATCTCACTAAAACCTTTGTCCACTCCTTTGTTGTATTTGATTCAATGTTGTAGCCAGGATATTTTTTTGTTCCCTTTGAGATTTTAACTGATAATGGTGTTTTTATGGTCACTGAACCCGAATATAATCTCGAAAAACCTTTATAACACACTGTTTTTCAGCAACACTACTCGTAATTGCTTTCAAGTACATAGAAAATGTCATTGAAACATGTCGTATCTTGTGTGAAAAATACTTTCTGAAAAAATTGCCGGCCAAGAAGATAATGTTTGGGTTTGAAATGCTCTTACAAATATAATTTTCATAAAGAAAAGGCTGTATGTCAAAAATTATAACAGGCGTTTTTGGATCGAGAGTCCTGCAACGCAGATAGGATTCCATGCATGAGCCACTTTGTAAGGACAGATGTTTCTGCTTGGCAGCACGTGGAAGCTTTTGCCAAAATGGTGATGTGATATTTTGTAATGATGTTGACTCGTCGTTTAAGGCTCTAGAACTACAACATAACCCTCAAGAATGGTGTTTGTTTATAGACTCTTCAAAGATCAGCTTAAAAGCAGTTTTGTTACACAATGGTAACAATCACCCTTCAATTCCTGTAGAATGTAGCCGTTCGTATGAAAGAAACATACGAAACCTTGAAGCATATGTTGTCCAGTATTGAGTACAGCAAGCATTCTTGGCATATACGCGCCGATTTGAAAGTGATTGCCGTCTTAGTTGGATTGCAAGCAGGCTATACCAAGGTTTTTGTTTTGGCTTTCTGTGCCAGTGGGACAGTAGGGACAGAAAAAAGCACTACATCAAGAAAGTGTGGCCCAAGCGACAATTCCTCATACCGGGTGTGAAGAATGAAAAGAACGAACCACTATCCGCCTCAGAAAAAATTCTCTTGCCTCCATTGTACATCAAATTAGGTTTGATGAAGAATTTTGTTAAAGCGATGGACTGTGGAGGAAGTGGATTTCAGTACTTGCGTCTGAAGTTTCCAAAAGTGAGTGAAACAAAAATTAAGGAAGGCATATTTGTTGGGCCTCAGTTTAGACAACTAATGAAATCCGGTGTTTGAGAGTAAGCTGACTAAGAAGGAAGCCCCAGCATGGACATCGTTTAAGGAGTTAGAAAAAAAATTCTGCGGAAATCACAAAGCGGAAAACTAAGGCAAATCGTCAATAACTTGCTTAAAGGCCTACAAAACCATGGGATGCAACATGTCGTTGAAAATCCATTTCTTGCACTCTCACTTAGAATTCTACCCTGAAAACCTTGGATCAGTAAGCGACGAGCATGGTGAACAGTTCCATCAGGCTATCTCGAATATGGGACCTCGTTACCTAGGGAAATGGAATCCCAAAATGTTAGCCGACTATTTTTGGACATTGAAAATGGATATTCCTCAAGCCAAGCGCAGTCGATATGCCAAGTACACAAGAAAGTGAAGGTTTGTAACATTTTAATATGCCTGTAAATAATGAATATAAGCTGAATATGATTTCCTAATGTATATAATAAGAGTTACTACGTTGCTCAAAAACTATGGGTGATTGAAAAAAACGGTTAACAGATTCGAAATCAGGGCACAAAGATACATAGGTATAACCCTTTCTTTCTCAAGCAACACGAAAAAAAAAATTTTTTGTTGTCCAGTGTAATTAGGGCTAGACCGGCTAGAACGACTTGAACACGCCATACTTCACACTGAAAAATAATAACACGAGAGTGCGCATGGGGTTTCGCCACACCCTGGATCGTCCTGTGAACCTCAAAAATGATCAAATTCCGTCGTTTTCACGCTAGACGTATAGAACATGACCTTGGAGACAGCTACTAGTGGACCAACCGCCTCGGATTATGGGGAAAAACTGCAGAAGAATTTTTTCGAGCGTGGGGTGTCGAAACACCCCGCGTGAGTCCTCCCGGGTTAAATAAACTCTATATATATAGCTGCGGTGTGAGCACGATGGGAGAGGGCTCAGAATTGAGTGCTTTGGCCTGGGGCTTAGATATGTAGAAAACCGACCATATCTATGTGACCATCATTGGCCACACGTGCAAAATCCAAGCGGTAGTCCATTTCATGGCGGACATTGAGAAGCATATTCGTAACTATTAATGACGGTGCTTTCTCTGTATATAGCTTTACCTCCTTTAATAATTACCGGTCAATAGGATATACATCCAGAATTAATAGAAAGATTAGCCCCTCAAAAATTTTGCCCTAGTCTGTTTCATTTATCGAATTATCGTAGTTTTAAACATAATCTAAAATTCACTAATAGAAGTTATAAATCTACACCAAAATGATGGGTGATCTATGAACATCTGAAGTGTTTTATTTACTATTAGTTGAACCAATGCGACAGAACATTTTTCAAACAGAAGGTGTGTTCTAACCTTCCGTCGGACGCATCTAATCTGAGAGATGAAGCACCCATGTTTTGCTGTGGCCAAGTGCGGGTTTTACCGAGAAAGGTGTGGGACCTCTAGAAGCTTCCGGCTCCCTGCCTCTTACACTAGGGTTTTTTCTCTAGTGCTCTTTTGATGTGCGTGAGGGGCACTTTAATCTGGTAAACGAGTTGCACCCGATTACGTTTGCATTTTTGATTTCCCAACATTTTGTCAATATTTCCTTTTTATATATACCTGCAAAAGTTTTTATATCTGTGTCCCAGCCCCTAATTCAATGATATCGATCGTTATTTCGAATATGTTATGTCAAAAATGTCGAATTATTTCGGGCTCTCATCGACAACAGTTGTCAATGCTAAGGAACCTCAGGGGAATACAAACGTCAACTCCCTCCTGAATTCCTAGACATTTTGTAAGCTGAAATTTCAAGGAAATACAAAAAGATTATTTAAAAACGCAAATAGAGCTTTCTATGATCGTATAGTTCAGTTTGATAAGCTTTTTCCCAAGCCTAAGCAAATATTTAACTTTTAATCTCGCAGACTTGTTGCGCCCGAACGTGTACCTGATCGCACCTGACCGAATGATAATTAGATAGTAGAGAAAACTAAACAGTTAAGCGGTTTTGGTTATATACGTATATAAGCGCAGATTGTGTAGTTCTGCATATAGCCATCAGAATCTTCTGACCTTCTTGTGCCTTTATTTCAGGAAATATCTGAAAACTGTCTTAATGCCTCCTTTGAATATAATGTTGAATGAACTGTCCATTTCACTAAAAGAACACCGAACAGATCATCCGAGCATTCTCCGTTGGTTTTGACAATTCAAGAATACTAGTTGCCTGGAAGACCATGTGTTTCAGAGCATATAGTACAAGAGTGTCAAATTAGAATACTAGCATGGGCGAAATAAACAAGGTCTAACATTAGGAGAGCCGCAAAGGAGGAAAACACTTCAACTTTTATAGAAACGCATGTTTATTTCAGAAACACAGTGTAAAAAGAAAACGGTAAAGTTAATATTTTCTTCCCGACAATCGTTGTCTCTTCTCTCCAACCATTTTTTCCATTTCGAAGGATATCTTGTCCGCAATGATTTAATTTCATAACTGACCAATGTTGAATGTCAGAAATTCTGTATCTGACAGGATCTTATTTCCTTTAGTTAGTGTAAATAATTTCTCACATCGACAAGTATTTCTCAAAAGAAAATGTCAATATGCCAGTTTTCGAATGTTTTAAAACCTGTCTAGCAAATATTTGTAAAATTCAGGCATCCCAAGTTCGCCGAATTTTGTCTTCAAATCTGAACAGCATTGGATCTTGATTACCTCGATCAATGCAATACGACAATGGAGAATGTTGCGATACGTTACTGGTCATTATGTCTAATTAGGAAATTAAAAAATTAAGCTATGGAACATTGGTTAAATATTTTGATTCATACACTGTTATATATGATGGGTCGCAAAAATACACATTGTGTGCCGCATACGGCCCAAGAGTTTGACACAATTCGTGTAATAGATAGAGTTAGAAATGTTTTTCGTGCGTAGTCAACATACCGCGCTAGTTATAAACAGGATATTCCACAAACAACTTTTTTTGGAAGATTTTGCTCGTACATCAATTACGTCAGAAACCGTACCGCTTACCATTACTAAATAAAGCGATATGACTGACAGACTCCAACGTCTCTGGGAAGAATTGCGCTACCTACAAATCTGTATAGCCTACTGAAAGGAGCACGTTAGAAACTATTCGAGAAAAATTGAAATGTTTCTCTTTTTAATAAGGTATTGCTCAATTTCGTATTTGTAATACTTTTTGGGCAACTGTGAATTTAAGCCTGACGATTGTTTTACAATTACTCTGTGTTGTAGATCCAGCTAGTAAAGAATTTTGGATTTACTTTTATTTAAAAAAATTTCGTGCACTTTGATATGTCATTTAGACTTTAAACAAGTGACAGCTGATCAACAGAGAAAGTCAAATACGAAAAATATGTTCAGTAACATTTTCATTTACAAGATCTAGTGTTTACAAAGGACAAAGAAGCAATCAGCTCAGAAGAGTTCCAAATAAACTCCCTGCGGAAAGGGACAGTTGGACTAAACATTTATCTTTAACCATGAGAGCTTTTATACACATTTTAAAAGAAAGGTTTGTTTGCGTACGTTTCGGCACTTAGTAGAGTGATATTATTAAATTTACGTATACTTACTCTCTCGAATATGGTCGTTTGCACTATACAGTAATACCTCGGTTTCCGTCGACTTCGGTTATTGTCGGTTTTCGTCAATTTTTTCCGTGACAGGTTGATCTCGAATTTCGTCGGTGTGACTACGTGACCACTCTCTTAATTTTGCGAGAACAAAATATGACCTATGCGTTCTCCTGCTCAGTGTGGCGTTGTTTCTGGTTATGTGAACATAGAGTGCTAATATTCACATTACAGCCCGCACGTTAAGTCAACCTGCCCTTTTAGCTCTATCTCGGGACTAAAGAAAATTTCCAGAGCCGAGCCTTGAGCGCTTCGAAGAAGGCCAGGAATGTGATCGAGTTGAAGGAGGAAATCATTGAAAAACACAAGAGCGGAATTACCCCTTTGACTGCCGATTTTTTAAAATCACTAATTAAATGCATCGTTTGCAAACATGGCTCATGTACAGTTGAGTCAAGCGAACTGTTATTTATATGCAAAGCTTTATTAGTATAAAATGATTTAACGTTATAATAGTACAAAGTGAGCACATAAGCTTGCGAAAATCGCATTATGCAGCAGAAAATAGACTGACTTCCTACCCGAGGAAATTGCGGGATAAGCAGTAAGAGGGGTAAGATTGCTGAAATCGGTCGCATTTATGGGAAGTCGCTATCCACGATAAGTTCCATTCTCCAAACAGAGCCTTGATCCCAAGGTCCTTATGGAGGGGATTCCCTTTCCAAACTATAATATCTACACCTCTCTCCTTTCCTCGCTGTCTTTCATACGACAAGAAGAGTCTTCACCAAAGATATAACAATGTAAGTTTAAATTTAGCGCTTCATTTATTTTTTACGTTACTCTTTTATATTCATTTTAAAATAATTTTTAATCGTTTTTAGTATACAACTCTATATTTATTCTGTATAAATTGCGTTTCTGATACGTATTTGGGAGTGTCTAGAAAGAATCAATTAGATGTGCATTGATTCACATAGAAATAAATGCCTCGTTTTTCGTCCGTTGCGGATTTTGCCAATTGTTTTCGGACGGTAATCGACGAAAATTTTTATGAGTTGCTAAATTCAAAGAAATTTATTTGACAATAAAAAATACAAGACCTTTTTTTGGAAAAACGTGGTCGTGAACACTTTGGGGGTCACGAAAAAATTTTGAACAAAGTGAGGGGGTCGGAAATGAAAATAGTTCACTGCCCTAATACAAGCGTCCTTTTTCAAAAAAACTTTATTTTTATTATTCCCACCTTTTAGTCTTTAATATGTTTCATAATTCTGTATGTCAGACGTAAACTATCGTAAGTAACACCAGGGGAGCCAAAAAAGTTCCCATAACACAATGTAACGCATACTGTAATTTTATTTATATTTTATTCACTTAGTTTAGTTATATCAACGTCTCGTTTTGAAGCAACACGAGGGCTATTTTGGGACGGACTCGAAATCTTGGATCGTGGTTAGATGATGAGGACGACACCCGAGCTGACACCACATCTCCAAACTTCCTTCTACACCACACCAGCAGGAGGACGTTTGGCCGCTACTTATGATTTAAAGTGCAACAGGCCGACTACGCGGCAGGAAAATCAGTGGAATCTGGTTTGGAACCTGGAAGCCTGCGGCCCCGAAGTCGATATCTTGCCACTAAACCACCACGCCCCCTCCCTTTTTTTCTTAAGCGACGACACTTTGCCCATGTGAAATTGCGGTCGGGATAATGAAAATACCATAAAACGTCAAAACCACCAAAATTAAATTTACGATAGTTTAACTCAGGGTTAAAGAACTGTAACCTTTGTTGTATTATAGGAAAATCAAATTTTTCTCACAAATACTGAAGAATAAGGAAATCAATATTATACAAAGAGAGGCAAAAAACAAAGAAACTCAGAGGTAATCGAAAAAGCGAACAAGGAATCCATTCTAGTCCATTCTTTCAAGGGCCAAGGACATTATTCGAAATGGATTCAAAATAATAATTGGGAAATTTTCTGTAAGAAGCTTGAATTACGCCAAACATAGCTTCTCTTAGCCTGAAATTTCCCAAACAATCTGTACACTAAAATTTCCCAACAAATTTGTACACTAAAAAGTATATTTTCAAAAGAAAGGGGGAAAACAATAACACAAACATCAAAACGCTAATAAGATTGATTAAAATTATCAGCCATCTGGCTTTTTTAAAATTAGCCATCATAAATAAAAACTTGCCCTATGCCCATAGTTGAAGAATAAGGAAGGTTCAATGAAAGTTTTGAAACAATTAGACAATTTTTTTATTAATAAAATACATGAAAATATTTTATCCCGAGGAATGCCGTGAATATCATCTAGAAGTAATTAAACGAGATAATTGCAGAGGTCACGAAAATGTACCACTGAATAATCCAATGGTATCTACAACGGCATAGAGAAAATTTGACAGCTTTGAAAATGTTATTTACCGAACTGTCGTGAGTTAACTTTCTTTACATCAGTCGGTCCATCCGAAGTCTGACAAGCTGCATCCACACAAATCTTAGCAGAACGGCGATGAATAAAATTTATATTACTGCTGGAATGAGAGCCACGTGAAATATTGCAATAGGTATAAAAATACAAACATGAAGGTCATAACCAGTTTGTGATAATCATTTTTATGTAGCGCCAAGTGAATTTAAGTCGAAAATATTTCGAATTCTGCGATTGCTCCATGTTGTTTCTCGACTTCTTCAGTTGGATGCTGTATGGCAACAATGGTTTGTTTATGCTATCTTTAATTTGAAAAATAATTCTTCCATAATGGAAGTTACATTTCTGTCCTATTTTCTTCCAATTTGCTAAATTTAAATAGTTTATAGCTACTATAGCTTGCTTATAAGTATATTTTTTACTGAAGCCGCAACCGACATAAATAATCGCAGTAAACAAAAACGTAAATCTTTGCTTTAAACGCAAGCGAATACGCATAAATACATACAGTAAACAATTACTTTTATTTTCATTCAGCGTGAGTTCCAAATCTCATGTTAAGGTTTTTTTAATACGGCGCTTTTTTTATATAGAGTTTTTTGTTTAGTCAAGCAAATCAAGACTTACTCAAAATTACTTATGTCCGTTAATGAATTTTCTTCAGAACTCGATACAAATTTACATTATGGATGCAAGGAGAACACGCCAAATTTTATGCATATACTTCTTTCAGTTATCATGTTCCCATCCAAAAAAATTCAGTGTTTATATTTATCGGGTGCCAGAAAATATAAAAAGGTTAGATGTATATCAAATACAAGTTGGGCTTGAATATAAATTGGCCCAATTAGAAAACTTATGAAGCTGCAACTAATAATCGAATTAATATTAAAATGTCAAGACACACTGATTAAAAGAATGTGATTGCCTATTCTGCAATAAAAAAAGTTACAAATCTACAGAAATGTAGTTTTAACAGGTATACAGCAAGAAATAGCTTTTAAAAAGCATTTAATTCACAAAAAATATATCAGGTGTTTCAACGAGTGCAATATTGTTCAAGTATGCTTTCATGAAAAACGTGTGGCATTTGAAGACAAAATGTACCCTCAGCCATTGATTGTAGGTAATCGCTCAGGAAAGTCTGGTTTATCTGATTATTACACTGAAGTTTCAATAATTCTCCATGCAGAACAACCTTTAGGGAATCTCCAGTTATCTTCATTAGCAAAAATTGCATGCATCTAGATCAGGAGAACATAGAAGAAATATGACGAACATGGGACTAATTACTTGATCATTGACAAAGTGTAAATGGAATAAAGTTTATAACGAAATTTTATTTGCAGATGCATCATCTTGGGTAAGTTTTTGTATCAAGACACTGACTCTGTCGCAGCTAGACTGTTGCAAAGTTATTGATATGCAAGATAAGTTATGGGACATTTCTGAGGACCAATTTCTTTTTAAAATCTAGCAAAAATATTCCTGGATAAATGTTAGTATCAAGAACACATAAAATTGTCAGATTGTTCGAATGCAAGATACATTTCCAGGAAAACATGTGGATTTGCTTTTGCCGAAATAAAGCAACTTTGATTGTTCCAGTGTCATTCAAATAAAGGCTCCGGTTCATAGGATGTCCCATTCCATCTACGTTGGGACAGGCAATGAAAAACCGGATTTTCTTGTCTGCAGAAAGTTCTTGTCTTTGATCTCGAAATAGGAATTGTCACAGGACGCTTAACTTATTCAAGGATTATTCAGAAAGTTTTCGCAACGATGTACTAAACATACAACAAATCGCGGCAGATTCTTCGCGAGTCCCCAAGAACTTCTAATCTAAACTCTGGAATTTGTCCACAAGATTATGCAAAAGATCAAGTGTATTTATCCCACTAACAAGGATGAACTCAAAATGAGAATAACTGCAGTCATCCAAACCCTAACACAAGTTGCAAGAAGTGCGAGGAGAGTTTGGATACCGGTTAACACGTTCTCGCCGGCGCTGCAATTCATGTTTCTCTGCCATGGGCGCCTACTCTAAAGCTGCACATTGACGGTGACACCACTCCACACCGTTCAATTTTTCAACCCATCCATTTAGGTGAACCTCACTTCCCGTCACTCCTCCTTCAGCCTTCAAAACGAGACATCCTCCACGCTCCGATTTCCGGACTGCCCCATGGGTCTACATTTTTTGGTTTTCCGTAGTTGTGAGAAAGCCTCGCTGTCCCTTCCCCCCATGGTCGCATTTCAGTTTTATGACCCAACGCCCCAAATGGATACCGAACGAATTTGGGTTTCCAAACTTTTGACCACACCACGCCAATTCTCATCGGATATTCTCACTGACGACAGGTTTTGGAGCGATGCACTCCAAATGGCGTGGAACGGTGTCGTTGTGAATGCCCAGCTTAAGAGCTCTTTGCATTATCTGACGGCGCCGAACTAAAGAGAAAAATGAAATTTTATCGCAATGGCAACCATTGTTTATCTTTATTTTTTTACAACTATTTCTGTCAAGTTTTTGCAAGCACTTTGTTTGGAATGTTTTATAAAATTGCACAGAAATAAAGTTATGTTTAAAATATTGAATTGTTACGTTTATAATATTGAATAGTTAGGCTTATATTATCGAATTTATTATATAAGTTATGTTCATAATATTGAGTTGAAATAAAATTAATAATATTTTTTTCAATTAATGAGCATTAAATTACCATAATTTTAATTTTCAACTATAAGAAAATGTTTTTCTAGATACTCAACGAACTAAATTTTTGGTAGTACGCGCCGCCTGATGGGACATATCATTCCGAGCCACCGGTGGTACACGTCGCTTGATGGGATGCATCAGTGCGAGGCACCGGTGGTTCGCGGCGGCGTGAACGTGTTAAATATCATTCGGTCTTTTTTTCTGTGGGTTACATTGAACATTAACCCTTTACTCTCTTGTGTCGAGTCAGACTCCACATTCTGAATTATGCATCTTTAACACATTCGTGTTGGAGAGCGCTTATTATAAAAATCATACAATAGCAAAAACACAGATTAACTTTTAGGAATTAAAACAAATTAAAATTTCTCAGCTTCCTAAAGCGCTAAATCCATCCTTACATTGACACGTATATAATTATGCATCTAATTATCTTCCAGTACAAAAGGTTAATAAACTTAAGTTACAATTAATATAATTTAACAAAAGATATTAAAAATTAATTTAATTAAACTTTTGTATTAGACAGAATGGCGCATATGCTGCAACTTCCAATAAAATACAAATTCAGATAATAGAATACAAAAAGGAAAAGTACAGAAGAAACAGAAGAAGTAAACAATAGTGATAACAATACATATTTTTCGCGGCCAATGCAACAGCATCCAGTGGTTGCATCAACAATATTGTTCTACAATTAACCAACAAATCACTATAGAATTAAACAAAAAATCAGGTACTCTAATAATTAAAATAAAATACATAAAAAAAGAAGAAACAATTAGAATGAATATAAAAGAAATCAAACAAAATGGAGAGAACTCAGGTAGCGAACTTTTTCAGAAGACCACTCGCTATCAGTTCAAATTTTCGCCATCCCCCAGAAGTCTGGGTTTCTAATATGAATAAATTTTCTGTTATACGGCACGTCAATGACTACAATGTTTGACTAGCCTGGTAAGCCCCTCGGCAGCACTTTTCCATGTATTAGAACTCGATGGCGAGGTGGCTTCGAAAAGTTCGCCATTCGAGTTCTCTCATTTTAACTTGATTCTTTTATATTCTAATATTCTTTTTCTTTTATGTATTTTAATTATTTAATTATTAGAGCACGATTTTTTTGTTTTATTCTATAGTGATTTGTTGGTTAATTGTAGAACAATATTGTTGATGCAACCACTGGATGCTGTTGCATTGGCCGCGAAAAAGATGTATTGTTATCGCAATTGTGTACTTCTTTTGTTTCTTCTGTATTTTTTCTTTTTTTTGTATTCTATTAATAAACTTAAGGTATTTCTTACTTTATCGCGTTATTTTTGTAGTGTTTTTAAAAATTCTTTTTGCAACTTAAATATATTATAGGGAAATTATTCAATAATGGATTCAGAATCGGTAAAATGGCACTCTTGTATAAAGTCACTAAACGGTTGTTTGATTTTAGAGCACTAAACCCTTTAGCAGCCTTCAAAAGTCGTTTCGTTAAACTGTCGAGTTTTCTTTAACTTCCAGTTAAACGTTCGTATGCAGGAGACATAAATATGTAATATGATGCACGATATAGATATATTGTTTTACAAAAATAAATGCAACCTTTATTTATATAATCTGTATTTATTGGATTTACACTAAACAAAGATTATATAAATAAAAATTGAACTTAAATTTATAAATGAGCGTAAGTATGCAATACCACACACAGTACACAAGTATCTCCTGAATACGCGCGCCTGCTGGAGAGTTAAACAGTCTGGAGTTCCTTAAGTTGTATTCAGTACCAATAATTCTACTAGAGCGCCAGGAAATTCACATCAAATTCTGCTTGAAAGTACCTTCGACCAAAAAACATCACTTACCAGGAGCGAGAGACTGTTCATTTTTACAAGTTTTTCGTGAATCCTGAAAGAAAACAAAACTGAAAATAGATCGCAATTCTTTGTGATATGCAAAAACAATGTTGAATTTATTTACATTTCCCGAAACGGGATGAAAATTACAATTTTTAAGAAACATATTTGAATTAAAAGGTAACATTTTTTTTTAAATGTTAATTTAATTTTCAAGGTAGAATAAATGATTGTAGCTGCAACAATTTGTGCAGAGAAATGTCAAAAGATATCTTACTACCCATTCACTGCTAACTACGAGATATCTCGTAGTATTTTCATAGAATCTTGGATGTGCTCTAAATGTTGCTGGTAGTGAATGGACTAAATATGACACTGTGATACTACTACCAGTTAAAATGAAATAGGTATGTACATTTAAAAATTTTGAAGTACCTGTTCAACTTCATCAAACATTTCATTTAAGGATTCATTTGAATCAATAAGACGTTTGAACCAGTAGGACTCCATAACGATCAAATCCAAAGTACAACAACTTAAAGTTCCCTTTGTTAAAAATAGCTTTGCTAGTTTAGGAATTCAGAATAGCGCAAAGCACCCAATTTATATGAATGATTTACCAACAATAACTTGCGTGTTGATTGTGTTATTGTTTTCCCAGGTTCCATTTCTAGCCACATAAATAGAGTTATCTCCTTTAACTAATAAACACTTTAACTGAGCGTCCTGTTTTGAAATTTCATGACACTGTTTTGAGACAGACGTCGTAAATTTGGTCAGATGACGAAGTCGACAGACGAGACTATGCCTCAGTTATTAGCAATATCTAAAAGATACGCACGCAATCTGCATCTGTAAGCAGTGGCGGCAACTCGGGGGGGGGGGCCGCGGGGGCAGTCGCCCACTTTTTGCGGACAAAAGGAAATTTATATTTCATTTTAGCTGCATTAAACTAGAAATTATATACTAAGAAAATGATAGTGTTCGGGAAAGCTACATAATTTAGCAAGTAAGTTTTTAAATTTCGTTGCCCTCACTCTAAACTTCGGAGTAGTTTCAGGTGTCTATAATGTTTTGTGCTCCCTCCACTTTTCCCACCAAATCGCCGCAGCTGTCTGCAAGTTGATTTTAACGCATTAAAATTTGAATTTTCCTTTCAGGATACTCATTTGCACTCTCGTTAAGATTAATTACCTTAATTATAATTTATTTATTTCCTTGCAATTTCAACTAACAAAATGTCCAGGAATTTATGAGGGAGTTGACGTTTGTTTCCCCGTAAGGTTCCTTAGAAATGACAACTGCTGTCGATGAAAGCCTGAAATAATTCGACATTTATGAAACAATATATTAGAAATAACGATCAATATCATTGAATTAGGCACTGGGACAGAGGTATACGAACTTTTGCAGGTATATAAAAAGAGATATCGAGAAATATTTAAGGAAATGAAAAATAATAAAGTAATCGGGTAAAACTCATCTACCAGATTAGCCTCCTTGGAATTTCTATTTTTGGGAAGTTCGGGCTATGAGAAGCTTTGTTTAGATTAAGGCTTGCTTCTTACAGAAAATTTCCCAAATATTCTTTTGAATCCATTTCGAATTGTTCTTAGCCCTTGAAAAAGTGAACTTGAATGGATTTCTTGTCTTGTTTTTTGTTTTTCGTTTCCTGCGAATTACAACAGGATTGCTTTTATTTCCTTCATTTTTTACTTTTTACTATATTTGTACAATTATTATCTGTCTAATGTTCTCTGTTTTTTGTTTAGCTGCTGCAATTGCGCGCTTCTTAAACATTGTCGTAATTTTTCTAACTTTATTTCTTTCTACAAGTAAATTCTTTTGTTCTTTTAATTTTTTTTGTATGCTAATTAAAATATTTTTTTCTTGTTCAAGTTTTAAATTTTGCTTCCTTTTAAAAAAACTTTAAAAATATTTTTTTTTAAATATGCTACATTTTTTCTTGTTGATTGTTTACATGATTTACCAGATTAACGTGTTCCTCACGTGCATCAAAAGAGCACTAGAAAAATTCACGACACCCTAGTGTGAGTGGTAGGGAGCCAGGAAGCTACTAGAGGTCCCACAACTTTCTCAGTAAGACCCGCACTTAGGCACACAAAAATATAGGTTCTTCATCTCACAGATTTGATGCACCCGAGGTAAGCTTAATGTGATAATTTCAAATAATGCAAATAATTATTTTAGTAAGAATTTTAAAAAGAATCGAAATTTATTTAATCCATATTTTCTTTATTTGCTACAAAGAAAACTTTATTTACTTGTTATTATAATTAAAATCCTTTGCTCGATCTATTTGACATCGATTTGTTTCTTTTAACATTTCGACATTTCAACCAAACTCTTCTTTCGCTGGTTTGAATTTTTTCGTAGAACATATCGTTCTTCCGCTTTTATTTACTTTATGATATAAGGAGAACCAAGTAAGTCTATTTAGCTTTAGCAATTTCTTGTTTTGTACAATATTTTTAAATCCTTTATTCTTATTCGGTGCTATTATGTTCCATACTAATTTTCCCCAAACCGGCAATTCTTCAATGGGCTAGTGACGGTGCTAGGTTCCCAGTTCCATTGCATTAATTCAATATTCTATTTATTTATTTACATTTGAGCTAATTGAGAGTAAATTAGAAATCATTAATAACAATTGTTTTAGAATTGTCATATTTTAATTTTTTAATTTAATTTCATTAATATTTTGAGTATTACAAGATTCTTTCAATCTCATACTTTAACTTGGCTAATTGAATTTCTGCAAAAAAGATCCTAATGCATCAGAAGAAAAATTTAATTACTCTTTAAATGTAGGGTCACATCTCTTTTGAAAATATTTGAGCCTGCGACTCCCTCAGGCCAAGTGATGCCAAGTAACTGCCAGAGCTTCACCTGATCTTGTGTACATTTTAATGTGTAATACAGATCTGCAGTAACCTATGCCAATAATTTTTTTCAAATACCAAAATATGATTTGCTGAACATGGTGGAATAGCTTCCATTAATTAGTTAAATGAGTAATCTTCCGAAATTTAATCATGATTAAACTGATGTTAAAATTATTTTAACCCTTTCGCAACTAGGTCCCTGGGAAACGCCCACCAAGTCGCCCAAGATGTTTTATGGATCAATGGAATAGATTTGCGTCTGTCAGCATGGCAGGACGAGCCTTGCAAGAAACGGCTGTGTCAAGTATATGGCTGCTGCAATGAAATGAGTTAATGTCCTTTTCGAAGCAAATAATGAGGGCTATTTTGGGACTGAACTCTAAAATCTGGACTGAGGCTGATGACGAGGACGACCTGGAGAAGGCACCTCCTCCAAACTTCCCGCATCACACCAGCCGGAGAACGCCCCTTCCACGTGGAGCACTTCACGTGCGCAACAAGCCCATACTCACTCGGCGAATCTTCAGTCGAACTGCAAGCACCTGGGAACCATTCGGCTTCTGGAAATCGAGACCTTACCACTAGGCTACTGCCTGCTGAATTCCGGATTACTTACAGAGGACATGCATCTGTAGAATACCTAAGTACAAAATGAGATAAAATAACTGCACTTAGCTTATCCTACTTGTCTTGTGAAGCTTTAATAGTCAAGGTGTTTTCCTTTAACAGCCATCTGTTACCTGATCTAGAATAAAAGTACAGTATTCCTCTAAATTTGGTAATAGACTAATGATGATATGGATAAAAATCCGCAAAAAACAATCTATACAAAAATACAAATTGTGAAAAATGTCAAACTTATCTTACATTTAATGCGGACTGTTTATATCACTGTATATTAAATATTCATAATTTTTCTTTCAGCATTAAATTCTGCAATAGGTGAACGCGTTATACAAGAGTTTATCACTAAGTTTTCTCCTGTTATTATTCAAGATTTCATTGACTAACCTGTGTCTCCAAATCTAATTTTTTTACAGCAAATAAATTACATAAATACAAGTAAAAGTAGAGGAAATAGAGGAATAAAATGTCATTCTAATATCTTTTGACCCTAATAATAAGACAAATTTATGGCTATTTTGTGCTAAATACGTAACTGAACGAAGTATAATGA
>BGPR01014384.1:0-39324 GCA_013235015.1 Araneus ventricosus | reverse complement strand
CTTGAAGACGATCCACGAATCAATGCACAGTACTTGCTCGACGAGGCCGCTGGTTGGTTAAAAATCATGAAATTCAAAGCTCCATAACTCGGTCAGTTTTAGTCGCAGAAGAGTGGGACTTTTTTTGTTTAAAATATTACAGCGTCAAAAAAATTTTACTAAATATGACCGATAGGACCGGGAACAGTATAAAAAGTTAGAATTCGTAACTTTTTCAGGAATATATTTATTCACTCAAAACACATATATTATAACTCTTCCCTTCATTTAAAGCATTTTTTCAATTGGAACTATATGTCTATCCCTAACGGTTTAGAAATTAGCTATTGTTCACGGTAAGCGTGGACACCCTGTATATCGCGACCATTTTAGGATGAAAATGATTGTGACTAACAGAGGGTTAATAGATTTAACCTAAATAGGTGAAATTCGAGAAACACAATAAATATCTTTCTAGTCAGGTCAGTACATCGCTAAGTTATAAAAGGTTTGATAAAAATTTTGTTCTTGAGTTTATTTTAAAAATTTCTAATAATGCATAAAAATTAATGCTATAAAACTACATCGCATCAAAATTAAGCGGAAAATATTCTAAGCATTCCGATTCAATTTGAAACAAGGCTTGCCAATTGAAATTCTTTTGCTGAAAAGTGTCCCTAGTTTCCTTCTATTTTGTCTACATATCAAATTGATACCTAACCATACACTAAAAGAGGTAATCGAGATCCAATACAATTCCAGTTAGGAAGCTAAATTTAAAATGTGAAAATGAGGTGCTTGATTTTTAGCCAGTTCTGGAAACATTCGAAAGTTTGGATATGAAATTTGTTCTATGTTCGTCATACGCTCTTATATCAGTTGGAACGCTATTTACAATTACGGAAAGAAACTGCTTGGTTTAGAATTCTTAGTATTCGCCTTGGGTCGCTTTTGAAAGTAATAAATATTATAGAATCTAATTTGTGAAGAGTATCATGGAAATACTTTACGTCAAAGGTAAACTATCTTAAGTAACAATTTTAACATTTGACAGAAGAATCAGAAGAAGTTCCAGAGGGCAACGTATTGCAATGCACAGTTTACTTTTTGAGAGCGGCCATCTTTTGTTCTTTTAGGCCTACAGCTACGGCACTGTGCCCGTCCGAAGATACGATCGGGATAATGCAAATACGATATAACCATCAAAATCAGCTAAACTGGACTTAAAATAGTTACTTCTGAGCAGGGCCGGCCCGAACAAAAGCGGAGCCTGGTGCAAAGTTGATTTGCGGGACCTTGAAACTGATTTCATAAAACAAAATATATTATTGCATTAGGATTTTATGATTAGGATTGTTTTCACGGATGCCATACGGTGTAATTTGAGTTCTGCGATTTTGATTTTTCAGTAATTGTTAATTATATATTTCATCAGTTTGTTGGACATTTTCGGTTTTTAAAAATTCTGCAAGGGAGTTCCTCCTGTTTTCAGCAATTTTCTTCCTTTTTCTATGTTCTTCTTAAATGTATCAGATTCACACATGTGTTTCCTTCCGGTATCTCTGTCTCTAGTTATATTCAGAAGCTGTCCGAAAATAATATAAAAAAATTAAGATAAATTTTTAGTAGTATGATTACAACAAACAACAATGAAATATATTATTTAGTAAATCTCAGTAATATATTATATTAAGCATTTTTCTTCCCTTTCAATACGAATATTTTATTTATTTCCCCACCAAACATACGATGTACTATCATGCATTACAACGCAAGCATAATGAAACACATTGTTTTTATTTTTCTTTCTCTGTTTTGGCTATGTAGTGAGACCTTGCCTTTGATCGGTCTACGTGAAATGTGTACATATCTCGTGATTATATTCAAATGCATGTATATTCGGATTAAAATAAAAAATTAGAATACATTTTTAATTTGCAAAATCAGTCAAGAAAACGTGGGGCCTAGTGCGGCCGCACCGTTTGCACCGCGCTCCGGCCGGCTCTGCTTCTGAGGTACAGATATAGGTATGCGAATCAGAAAGCAGAAGTCCAGAGTGATGCAGCATTTACGTAATGATCTAAATACATGGTGACCACAAAAGTTAAGTTTCAGTAATATTAAACCTTCATTGTCAGATTTAGACGATTACATAAGAAGATATGATGTCGTGCTTCTGAAATCGTTTCCTGCTTAACTGAAACCACCTGAAATGATTTTCTAAGATGCAGTAGGATCCTGGGAAAGCCAACTTTTATTTCGCAATATGAATCATCCATAAAAATAGATCTACAGGTTTAGAAAAAGATGTGATTATATCCGTGATGATCTGTGAGAAGTCTTTATGGAAGACTGAATTAAGTTAAAGCTTGATGGGAAATTCTTAAAACTAGTGAAGTATAAAAGAGATTATTGGTAAGATATTTTTTCGTTGTAGTCAGAAGAAAAGAAATGAAATGCTCGTTTTGATTCGTTCATATAAAATCCTTCGATACATACTTTTATTTATTTATGTATTTAAATATTTTAATGTTGTTTATGAATGTTTTGGATAAATTGTGAACAAACTTCTGTTGAATTCTGACTATACAGGAAAACAACATCGATACAAATATAATTAAAACACTGAAATCATGTTTCACAATTTGTAAAGAAGTGCCATTTACTTGCCAGTTGAGAATCGACGTTTTAAAAAAACATCTTA
The DNA here is from genome assembly GCA_013235015.1 of Araneus ventricosus. Classification (NCBI taxonomy): domain Eukaryota; kingdom Metazoa; phylum Arthropoda; class Arachnida; order Araneae; family Araneidae; genus Araneus; species Araneus ventricosus. The sequence goes on along the minus strand of BGPR01014384.1, from coordinate 36,641 downwards.
AATATTGGACAAAAATATGCGACACGAATTAAATTAGAGTGAATTTTGAAGCTTATTTAAATTTTTAATGAATCAGCCATAGATAAAGTTCTGAGGTAAAAAAAAATTAACTTTTTGATGTCACACTTGGCAGCTGAAACGTCGTAAATTAAAAAGTCTTTCTGTATGTCATCGTAATCATTCATAATTAAAAATATACTGAAACAAAAGAAAGCCATCAAAATAGATGGCTGCTACCCGAATGATTGTTTTCAATTAATTGGAAACAAAAGGATCTTTTATCTAAAGACATAATGCATTATGTAACTTCTAAGATACTATAATAACACTTTCATGTTGAACGTTTACTTTGAACCCATTACACTGGCTGTAAATCGAGATTGTCATTTTCATCAGATACAGTTCCAAAAAGATGAGATTTCCACGGTGGAATAGATTTTATGACTTCAGAGAAGATGGCAGAAGACAATCACTAAGCTCTCTAAAAGATTTGCTCTTCTGTGAATTGAGAATATATGATTTGTGGGAATGAACCATTTGATAATAATCATTAAATCTGAACGACACAGTTGGGGAGAAAACAGATAAACTGCTGAGGCATTGAACTCATTTAAGGTACTCTCGGCCCGCAAGGCCGTCTCTCGATCAAAGGAGATCACGCACTTCTGGGACGCTGTAACCGCAACGGGGACCACAAATAAATCGATTCTAATGATCATTCATCGTATCAGTGGAATTATTTATCTCCCAGAATGACTCATTGTCTATCCGAAACAGAAACCGTCTGGCAACGAGTTGCTTCCGCTCCAAAATGAGATTTGGGGCCGGAGTTTAGCTATGCCGATGTCTTAAATGCCAGGAGGACAGACTAACTTTGCATGTCCCGAATTCGTATATGGGACTGCATAAAATGTTACTTGACATAAATACTTTTTCTTAGGAAAGGGTATTAAACATTCAGAGCACGTTTTAGGCGATCAATTATATGATTTGAAAGTTTTTGGGTAAATCATAACGGTAACTGTAAAATATATAAGTAAATAAAAGCTTCAAGAAAATTAAATGTTTTTATTTTACAACTGTCATTTAAAGCTCTGGTTAACAGTACTAGACTAGCAAGAATTTCCTGCTCATATGCATAAAAATTAATTTGCTTTACTGGTGAAAAATAAATTATTTTTTTTATTAGTTTTGCGCAATGAATAAGAGAGAAGAAAGCTGGATTGCTGAAAGATTGTCACTGAAGCAAATGGTCTTCAGGATAGTATCCTTTGATCGTTCGTTGCGCGATGCGATTCTTATTGTAAAATAAAACGAGACAGAATCTCTAAAATTTTGTTATTTTAGTTAAAATATGCCTTCATGATTTCAGAGAAAGCTGCAGAAGAAAATCACTCACGTTTCGTTCAAAGTCTGCCATATCAGCTCCAAGATAATTTTTAGCAAATTCAAGATACCATTCGAATGAAGTCCCAAATTACTGAAAACTCCACAAGGACAATCTTTCTTTGCAAATGTAAAAATATTGTACGGTAATTGAAATGGCGCAATAAAGAACTACACCACATTTGTTGTATGAAGAGTAATCACCTTAATTGAAACCAAACAAAGAATGGAAGGGAATAACAAAAGTTCTGAAGAGGCTGAGCTTTCTAAAGAAGAGATCGCTAGCTACATCTCAATTTCCTATACAGTAGAGTCTCCCTACAACGAAGTCTCTCTACAACGAATTTCTCCCTATAACGAAATTTTTAATCGGAATGTTAAATAACATTTAAAATATTCTCCATATAACGAAGTGGTTGTCTCCCTATAACGAATTTTCTTCAGAGGTTTATCTTTTCGATTTTTGTCATTTTTGAAGAAAGCTGATAGTTTCTGTGCAACCAATGTGAAAATTTTTCTGAAAATTTAACATCACGAAATGCAAAGCAATGTAAAATAACGGAATTTTTCAAGTAAAATAAACGCAAGTACATACTACATATTATTCTCTAAATTGGCGAATTGTCTTAACTTTTGAGCATTTTATTTATACAATAAAAATTAGAATAATTTTAACAAATTTATAATATATATATATATATATTACTTCATTTTTAATTGAAAATCATAATTAAATACATTTGAACTTATCGCACCTATTGAAAAGTTTGGAACATTTACTTAAATAACTGCAAAAATCTCTAATTTCCGTATAACGAAATTTTCTCTATAACGAAATTTTCAATTGGAACCAAGCGATTTCGTTATAGGGAGACTCCACTGTACATTCTGATTTTGTTAATAATTTTCTTTTTTCCTTTCAATTTAAATGCGTTGTTGCATATTCTGAAAGCGCTGCAATGGCCACTAGAAATTAAATCGTTCATCCATTGAATACTTAAAAGTTACTGGGTCTATTATTTTAGGATTTATAATGGCAGACTTAAAAATCGCTGTCGTTTTTTTTTTTTATTAAATCTCTAATTCTGAAATGAAGGAAATCATTCTTAAAAGACAGTCCTTCGGAAGCATTTATTGTTGAAAATGTCATTAGAGTCCTCGTTAAGATTTAACGAAAAAATTATATCTTGGAGATAAATATTTGAATAATTTCTTTTCTTTTACTGAAAACCTTCTAAGCCTGTTTTTCATTAGTATATTTAATATTGCTTGCGTTTTGTTAACGTAAATTGATGCACCATAAAACGTGTTTCAGAAAACTGCCAAACAAACGTAAAAGTGTTTCACAGGATTTAGCATTTTTTAAAATTTTAATGCACAACTTCTGAACGTGCTTAGAAGGTGAGCTAAAATGATTTTTAAGGAAAACAATGCCGAAGTTTCAGTTATTTGTTGAAGCACGAGAGGTGAAATATAATTTAAGTTTCTGGAAACATGGAATAAAAGTTTATCTTTGTCAAAAACTCCTACAGGTTTTTAGGCTCTTCAGATTATTCTTTCTTAAAGTTTATTCTTGGCTACAGGTTCTTAAACTATGGGCCTCTACCTCATAGACGAAAGCATTCTGAGACGGCAGAAGCTAGATGGACATGTTTTTGCCAAATTCTATAACGCCAATCCGCAAAATTAAGTAAATAATATATGTTTAAATATATCGATGAAATTAGATATATTATATATATATATATATATATATATATTCAGAGTATTTAACTTTAATTAAAACTAATGAAGGTAATACTCCTGCAGATTTTCTAGATTTTGAGATCAAAATAGTTAATAAATTGAATAAGGAAATTTTTGATAAAAGAAACACTTTTATGTTTAATATAAATAGGCTACCATTTTGGAATAGTAATATAAGCATTCAAATATTTCGAAACAGCATCCTGAACTTTTTACATAGAAGCAATAATTTAATCACAGATAGTAAAAAACAGAGATCATATAACGATACATTTATTGAAAATGCCCTGATATATGGATTTCCTATTAATTTCATGCTTGTTTATATTAACAAAAAATTGTTAACACCTTTAAATTAATAGTACATTAGAATCGATTAATTTGAATTATTCATATCCTTTGATTTCAGTTTGTTTTTAGTACATCTTAACATTGGTTGATGGCGCCACTATTATTAGAAATAGTTTGCAAATGATAATATGTAAAATTACATCATTAATTAAATGTTAATATCAAAATAAAATAGGTTAATATAACGTTTTTTAAAAAATATATAAATTTATAGTTTATTTCATTAATGATAATTTAATATAGTATATATAACATATTTTAGTTAAAATATTTTCACAATAAATGCGGAACTGTAATTCGTATTTAGCTTTTGGCATTTTTTGCTATGACTTTGAATCAGTAAGCATTTAGCTAATTTTCTCGTTCTTTTCTTAATATTTTGGAGGTTTACTCCTATATTTGTTGTCTTTATCCAACAATTGGCCCTCACAGAAAGTTGGTGCCTATAAATTTCGAAATAATGTGACATAATCGACTCCTCAGGTCGACTGACATTTGATTGTTGGAATTCCATATATGGATTGGCTTTTTCATAGTAATAGTTTTTTATCTTATTAGCTTTCTGTATTTCATTGTGTGAATAATATTAGGTTATAATGTTTATTATATTTAATTTTAAATGGGGGTTTAATAGGTGTATATGATGAAAATGTTATTTGAGTTTTATTGGTTTATATATATATATATACTACTGTCTGTGTCTACTTGAAAAAAACTTCTAACCCAAAAGGAATTGTGAGCGGAAAAAAACTATTAGTGTTCCCTAATAGTTTTATTCTAATCTTAAAACACAGCAATAAATAAAACTTAAGTTTTGATTCATTACATTCAAAGATTTTTAACTCAATGCCGTAGTGCAACTTCTGTGAATTGTCTTGAGAAGATGCTAGAGAACATGTATCTCTAGTTTGCTCAAAACTGGTCTTCACACTGTTCTTACCTATCCGAGATTAAAAAATGAGCAGACGGAAAGTAGGTTATCCCGAATAAGAAATGGTTCGAAGGTCTTTTAAATACGTCACAGTTTAAGGAATTGCTTAAAGGATGAATTTGGAATGTTAAACCGGATTTGCAGATTGTTGGTGGTTAAAGTTTCAGTTAGTTTTGCAATCAACTTCCACTTTGGCCGGAAGATGGACTAGTTTCCCCAGTTATTGTACAAAAAATTGCATTCCATCGAAAGTTTCTGCGCTCCTTGAGTCTGGTCATTCAAAGAGATGTCATGAAGAACACAATAAGGTCGAATCTGGAATCTGGTTTGGAAGACAATCTAAGGATGGTTCTGGCATTCGATTTTCAATTTAGAAGACACTTTTTTTAAAAATAATCATAACATTGTAAAATCAGTTCTAAAGGATTAGAATTAACTAGAATAAAATATATTGGGAAAATAAAATATATGGCCGTAAAACATGAAGTACTTTTATAATAATTTCGAAAACCAATTTATAATAAGAGAGAGCAACCAAATAGAATGAAAGATCAAGCTTTGGTTTGGTGATTTATATTAAAATTTCAAGCACAAGTTTTTCTTTAATGTCAAATAAAAAATTATTGCATCCAGAATTTTAAAGTGAAAAAGTAAAATCTAGTAAAAACAAACTATAATGATGTTAGAATATATGTCGATATATTCTTTTTTCAGAACTTAGTTTGATTCATTCTCAGCTTCACTAAGTAGATATTAAAATGTTGACTGAATAGTTTAAAGTAAAAGCCTAAATAATATAAAATACTAAAAACATTTCGACCCTTTGAAAGAGTTTAAGAATATATATTTTTAATTTTAAGTTAACTATATATAAAAAAGATACTATGCTTCTTAAGCTATTTACTCAAATGCATATTTTCAAATGGTTCGGTTAATGCATGTTTTATTTATTAGTCAAGGGCTTAAATCATAACTTTCGGATGTAGGTATTATTTGAGGCAGTTTGCACATAAATCAGTACTTTTGTTGCCACTTAGCGAATCCATAATATTTGAAGAAATTTTTAAATTATAAGTGATGAGCAGCCTTTTTCGTCAACAATTTTCCTAATGGGTCCAATTTCAGGACAGATTCAACTTTCAAGAAATCAACAAGTAGGAATCATTATAGCATTTTCTCCGCCAAATTGTTTTGCACTCGACTCTGATGTGCACTTGCGCATTTGTTAGTATAGAATGTCGTATTTCCTTGCTTGTAATGTAGTATAATTTTCCAACCGGATTATCTCGACTACACGATTGAGCATGACTTTCTCTCCTGATGATGTTATGTCTGCCTAAGTGTTTTATAGCGTTTTGTTGTTATCTGACTAATGCGCCATGCACCAAACAGCATTGGCGAGAAGATAATAATCCCTGCCAAATGATATTCCTCTGTTGTCGAAAACAGTTTGCTGCTGACTTCTTTTCAATTTCTTTAAAACCTTAGTATATTATTTAGTTTTCCATATCTTCACTTTTTTTATAAGATTTTGAAATAATGGAGGGGAAATGTGTGCGCTAATAAAAGTGTACAAGAAAGCGATTTATGCTCAACAATGGCTTGCAATTTTTTTAATATTAGCGTTGATTCTTGTGTTAAAAAGCAATTATTTTTTTCGCTAAATGCTGTGCTTAGGGAATATCGACAAATATACCAGCACAGTAACAGTTTTAGTAAAAAAATTAGAGTGCAAAGACCCTTGAATAAAAATTTAAAAAAATTAACAACAGCGATAAATTTAACTGTGACCATCAACTTATTTTACTGACAACTAAATCTATTTCTAGATATGACGTTGAATCTGCAGTCAATCGAAATTGTTGTAGTTTTACAGCTTTCGCTACTTAACACAATGGAGTCAATTCATGTGACGCCACAGACACATGACAAAGTTGACTAGTCATGTCATATAACTTTGCGTTGTCTTATCCTGTCCTGTGATGTTACATACTCTTTCACCCATAACGTGTGCAATGGATTCTGAAATTAAAGCGGCGCGGTGCATGTGTTTCTATTGGACAGTGTATTTCTGAATGTTAGAATTCTATTGAAAAATGGTAATGGACAACTAAGCGAAATTTTAGTCAAAGAATACAGTGATCGCTGTTAGCAGCATTAAACAAATTCGAATGAACTTTTATATTCGCTAAGACAATCATATGACATGAAAAAACGAATTGAAAGTATATTTGAGTAAAGATAAAAATGCTAATAGTAACGAGTGGAAAAATATATATAAATATATCACATACATAATGAATGCGCTAAAAGCTGCAATTTCAAAAGCGCTGTGGTAGATAGAGTATAAATCGTAAAATGAGAGAGTATAAAATGTGAAATGAAAACCGCAATAAAAGCACAATAACGTTTCTTCAGGGGATGAAGTTATTGTGAATTGCTAAATATATATATAAAATGTATTCGTTGTTGTAGTCGTTACATAACAAAACAGGCCGAGTTATATTCTAATTTTCATTTTATTATGGGAGAGTGACGGAATGTACGTACATCATGCTTTAAGTTTTCATGCCAAAAGAGAACAGAAGATCCCTGCTTTTTCTCAGGTAGGGATTTAACAGATAGACACGTGATCAAAGTGAAGGGAATAATAGCTATTTTTAGTATATTACGTAAGTGTTTTAGGGAAATGCATGGCGACAATAAGTCGCTGATTTCGCGAGTTGTGTGAGCGTGGAAACGATTAAAATATTCTTTTAGTAATAAATATGCCAAAACGAGAGATTTAATGTACCTACAGCGCGGGAAATAGAACGAAACTGGAGTTTGAGAAAAGTGATTTTGGAATACATTAAGACTTTAAAATATATAATATTAGAATTTGAAATAAAATTAAGTGAGATTATTACATATATATATATATATTTTACAAACTATTAAAACTCAAAATACCTTTTCAGTAACTGTATTCAATGTAACTGTTGTTCAATTAACTGTAGATTGCCATTACCTCAATGGAACCCCTGTCGTTTGTATTAATTAGTTTAATTATAATCTAGACTGATTACAATTCGTAATTATTCGAAATTCGTTAGACAATTTACAGTTTGCAGTTCGTTGCCTAATTTGTCGAATATCCAACTTTATCCACTATCCTTATCCATCCTTTCCCAGACTAATCAGAACCTTATTTAGATTACCAAGTTATTCATTCTACAAAATTTTATTGAGAAACTTATTTGTTTGAGTTCGCCGCAGGCTAATTTGTGGATTCTCGCTCATGGACTCGATGGCATTGGCATAAAGAGAGTTGAGCTTTGGTGGCAATATAAACAAATTAAATTGACTTCTCTATAAATCTGAAACATATTTTTCAGAGTAACATCCTTTTATCTTAAAAATATAAGATTAGTTTTTTTATGATATCTATTTTTACTACAAATATAAAATTATAAAAAGGAGCAATTACCTATTAATATTTTTACAACATCCCTTCTAGAAATATATTGGCACAGTTTGAAATGATTCAACCATTTTTAATTTGAGCAAAACAAAATTTCTATTATTATGATTGGATTTCAAATAGCGGCAATTGTTTCACTGAATAACTAGAAATTCCTGTCAAATAGCCTATCACGAAAATATAACAAATTGACTCAAGAGAGACTTATCACGAAATAATGAAATTAACATACTCTAAAACCACACTTGAGCCACGCTTCTTAAGTTTTATTAATTCAGAAAGAGTAATAAACTGTCTTTCAAATTTCTATAATTACAACTAACTTCACGATTCAAATGACTGTTCGTTAAAGAATTAGGCTTAAGCTGTCAAGTCAGAACGCAAGAAAGGCAAAATGGTAATCCAGTGAAAGTGCATTCTTCCGCAAATAAATATCCGTACGCGTTTCGCGAAAGAATTCTCATCAGTCAAATGAAGCATCCATAATCCAGAAAGTATGCTCATAGAAAGTGCATTGACTGCTCGCTGAAGACGCGAATCTGTCATATTGAAAAATTGAGCTCAACCTTTCCCGAAGCACTGATTGAACAACCGAAGTCTCTTAAACGTTAAACGTTTCGTTAAAACGTGTCGCTTCAGTTGCCGGCCCGTAAGTGGTTACAACTTGGAATCGCGTTAATTTATTTGAACTTTCTCTTAGGCTTGATTTTCCGATACCGGTGCCTTCAGCGTTTCGGAAATATTCGTAAACAATTGTTTACCTTTTTGGGTTTAATATGCATTTCTTACTCAATTGTTCGAAAAGGAAGTCCTTCGTCAAAGTAGGAAGTGAATGATTATCTTGGTAATTGAAATCTGTGATTGTATTATTCTAAATTTTTAAATAAAAAAGATTGAAAATAAGTAAATTCTAAAAAGGAAGTTTTTTCCCGTCATTTTATGAAGACAATAAACAATGAATTAAAGAAGCAGTTGAACAACTTAACGTAGTGATTGTTCCGAGAAATCAATGGATGCTTCTTTTTGTTCATATGAAAGGGAACGGTGACTGATAACGAAACCAATTACGTTAAAACAATTATTGATAAGAAAACGAAATTAAACGATAAATTTATCAGGAAAAAGTCGCGGAAGAAAACTGTAACAAAAACCAGAATATGGCGCAAAAGCCAAATGTGTCTGCTTTATTTATAAAAATAATTAATCATCGATATAGATTTATGTGTGTGTGTAAATCAATTATTACAAAACGATGGAAATACGAACAATCAAACTTAAGATTCTGAAACTTTAACTAATAATAAAATTATATCAAACAGATGACTGTGTTTTGATCGAAAGTAAACTTTCTGTTTGCTTAAATGATTTGCTCTAAAACTTCTATATATAACAAGTTTTGACAGAAGTTGTTTCAACTTACATTCATGTAGTCAGTTATAAACGAAAAGTGCATCTCCCTATTTGAAAATATTAAATCAGAAGTTTATATTTGATATAAGCCGAAAGAGGCAAGCAAGACATTATATATGTGAGATTTTTTACCACTGCCTAATTTAGAATATTGGATTAAATCTTGATATAAAAAGCGATGTATTTTCATAAATCCTCTATGCATATTTGAGCAAGATTAAGTTTGAATCAAAATACTTAGCCGTTATAAATCTTCAACAATTATGAAATATCACTACCGAGACAAAAAAAATCTCATATCGAACAATTTGAACAACGAATATACTACGACATTAACATCTTAAATTTATTTTTTATACCTTAGGACCAAATTAGGCTTTTTAATTTGTTGTAAAAATACTATCTGCTCAAAAACCTTTCTTTTAAAAGAGTACATTGGTATTAGTTATAGAACGTGGATTAATGCTTGGTAATTTCCGTAGGACTTCGAAGAAATCAGTGTTTCTGTATTGATACGTCTTTAAGGCGTAGTTGGGAGAACAATTGCATCATTAAATAGAGTACTAATATTTAAGCAAATCAACATCAGTGGGTATTTTGATCCTTAGGAAGATCAGCTGTTTGACATTAAAATTCTAAAAAACTTTAGTAAATCATATGTCTCAAGACGCTTTAACTGCACAATTTTTAATCGCAATCTTCTTTAAACTTAAAAAATTCGTTTCGGTAATTTCAAAAAATTGTTTTTCTAGTCAATCAGAAAGAAAATATTTTGGGTTGAAAAACATCTTGACAACAACCTGTTGAGCACGCTCCGATTGGAGGCCGAGAAGTGACAGAAAAAATGTGCGAACACACTAGAAAAATATAGAAGTGTTGAAAACAAAACAAGGGACGACGCTTTTTGATGACACGACAATAAAATAGCATCCTTACAAATAACTAAAACATGCTAGTACCACAAAAGCTATTTTGATATCAATTGTTTTAAGTTCTAAAATATATTTGAGAGGAGAGGCAATGAGTAAAGCTGATGTGAAAAGTTGGACCCCAAGTACTGAAAGGTTGAGACCACTGGCCTAGAATTCAGTTCCGCTACTGAGATAACAGACTTCCCTCAGATTGCAAGACCCTGGTACAATGTAGTCCCTTCTTGGATGCCCCGAAATTAGGTCAAAGTCAGCCAAACGGAGATAGGGGAAGATCCCCGGAACACATCAGCTGAAATAGATCCTATCAACCACTGTGAATGAATGCAGTTCAAGCGTATGATCTCTCTGTGACATCTCACGTCTCATCTAGAGATTCATTAGGAAAAGCGTCGATGTCGACAAGAATTGTGGCTGAGGTCAGGTTAAACGATCGTAACCTCATGGTATGCGACGATGCCATTCTCCCGAGTCTGAGTGTGTAAAAAAAAATTTCCATCCCGGGATGCGTGAGGTGAAATGACCTGCGGAGGTGAGGCAACAGGTTGTAGGTTGGGGCTCCATGGGATGTAGCTCGGGTTCGGTGAAAAAAAAAACATTTCTCTTGACCTGTCGTCCCGTTGACACTGAGGACGAAGTGGCAGAGCAGTGGAGAAATGGGGTTGTGGTTATTTCACAGAGAAATCGTTCAAGCGTTAGTGGAGAAATGGAGAAGAAATTTCCAATTTCTTCGGGAAAAACACTTTTTAAATTATGTCGGTTTGGTTGTTTTAAATAGTTATTTTTTGCCAAGTGGAACATATTTTATTTATAATGAATAGAATTTTGTAAATTTATAATCTATTTAAAATTCTGACAACTGGAAAGTTGATAACAATTTCACTGATGGATAGTAAACAAAAAGTCAAAAATATGCGTTAATATATCTTTGCAGTTGTATGCATAAGATAACAATATGTTTGCCAGTGCTGCTGGAAGAAAAATATGCTAATTAAGTTGATTTTTCACTTATTAACTTCGATGTAAAAGATAAATATGTATATGACGTATGCAAGGGAAATTAAGGTCAATTTTAGCTCTTCGACTCAGCTCCTTGAAAACTTAACACTTGACACACTTAATACAAAAATCATCTTTTCATGTGATGAACACTAGAAAATTTCAAATCTTACAACGGATCACGACCATTCACTGTTGCGATGCCTGTTGCTCACGTGTCGAAATGTTAAATTTCTGTTAGGTAAACAATCTACTTCAGAGATACCAGATGACTCATAATTTTGAAGCGAGGACTATACCTGATCTGGCATCTTCAAACTCCAGATTTTTTTACATTAAACCAATGTGAATTTTATTTACAAGATTTAAAGTTCTTCAATCCCAACACGATGAATTTTCGATAGAATCAAGACTTTAATCTACAATCTTCAGATTGCAATATTAGGACGCTGCTATTAAGATTACCTTACTCTTAAATCCGTATGGACTAATTAGAAATTATTTCTAGCTAACATTAAACACCTGGTTTGTCTTTTTTAAAAACAGTTTATATATTAATTTACGAAGTACTTTTGCTTCATCCTATATTTTTCTTCTAAAATAATAAAAGAAAAGTTCAATTACAGATATAAAATAATTTTCAGTTCAAAGTATTTCGATTTAATAAGCACCTATGTGTTGTCTCTCTTTTTCAAAATTATATAAAAGATAAAAACATAAATCTTTACTTGGGGTTCGTGATATGGTGCCTATAGCATAACACCTATTATTACTGATTTGATATGCAAGATTTAAATTCAATTCAGTTTTTTTGAAAATTAAATTAAGTTAACGCCTCTCCGATAGAAATTTAAGCATGCAATTGTCTGTTATCATCGCTATAGAAGATACGTTTTACGATCAGCTTTTTTTTAAGGTGCATCTCTTTTCAAAATAGTTTTTTTTAAATAAAGAGTTTAAATAAAGTTTTAAAATGCATATATTTTTCGCCACTGAATTTATGCATTCCTCGTAATACTGCCTTTATTCAACACAAAGCTAAATGTTAGCACTTTAATTTAAGTTTAATAACATATTTTTTGCTTTTCGCTGAAAATATGAAATAAAGAGTTGAAAATATTAAAAGAATATAAATAAAGATTTAAAAATGTTGAAAGTAATGTGATATTTATAGGCAATTGTACATATACATATTTCTTTGTTTAAAAATAATTTTTTTGTTCGGTGTTCCGGGGAAACAAACTCTTTAGTATTATTGCTAGAGTTTGTGTTTAGAAAACACCGATAATGAACATACGCTCGTTCGGGATTTCCCTGCTGATGTCGCGTTCCGGACGTTAGCGTTATGTTCTGTTTTGTTATTTTGGTTTTTCTTTTCTGTAATGGTTTAAATGCTTTCTTCTGTTAATACTTCTAACTTTTCGGTTGCACTGCTGCATTGGCGCATTCACCGTGTTAGTGAAGTTTTTCCATATTTAAATCTTTTTTTAAAATTTATGTTAACCATAAGGTATCCGCTTCCTAATGTTTACGTCATTTGAAATAGTATTTCTTCGACTATCAAGTTAATTAATTTCTTGATTGGTTATTGCTCTTTTTGTATAGAGGTGTCTTTTGTCTGGGTTTCTGTATTTGCTTATTATATATCATTTAGAAGAAGTATCATTTATGAAACAAAAATATATTCAAATTTCTTATATATTTTAAACTTTAAACCTATAATAGGAAGGACTCGTAGCACTTTAAAAGGTTTAAAACTACTCTGATAGAGAAATTTTAATCGGAATATATTTTTGAAGTGTTGAATAGTATTATGATAAACTTTTCTCCACATGTTTTAACTCCTGAACGAAGGATTAGGATACAAAAATAAAAGTCTGTTCAGATTATGTAGCAGACGGCCAGTCTAAGAGGCAATTGTTTGAACTTTCTTTGAAATGACAAATTAACCGACTCAGTTCTTTGTTCGTTCTGTGATATAATCTTAAACTTTTGTTAAAGATAACTAGTACAATACCAATAGATATTATCTGTCACTGCTGAGAGGAGGATTATATGCAGCATTTTAAACAATTAAAAAAAGTATGTTATGTTTTAAACAGTAAACAAAGTTCCGCTTGCACAGAGAAATGAAAAGAACTGCAAGTTTTTTTTCTGAGTGAATGCAAACATGTTTCAAACTTTTTCGGCTCAAAACTCCGCAAGTCTCTTGAGCAACGTGCATTATAGAGCTAATGAGAGCTTTTTCTTTCAATGGCGATGTTCTGTTTCTTTTCTCTAAATCCAAAGTTGAAGTCAAACAAAACAACTCTTTGGAAAAAAATTTGAAACGCATATAAGAACAATAAGAAAATATGGTCATCACAAATTTTCATACATCTCAGAATATAGTTGGATAGATTGGCAGGTATATTGAGTTTAACAAAACTGGCACAAAAATTATATCTAACAGCGCTATGCAACTCACGGGGTTGACAGATTGAAACGTTAATAAAAAGCGCAGAACATTGTTGGAGTTATGAGGCTTGAGAAACACCTCTGAACCTAAAACTAATTACAAGACGCCGCCCTTTGCTTTTCACGAAAAGTGTGCTCCAATATTTATCTTAAGCTATTCCCTTTTGAGGTAAATATTTTTGGGCCATCTCATACACTTTAAAAAATGTATTGTTCCCGAATGCTTTACGGGGTTCACACTCATGAATTTGGTCACGCTGTATTGTTATTACCAGTATTTGAAATGAAAGAGTGAACTGGATCGAAAAAGAGAGGCAAAATATTAAGAGATAATTTGGAATGATAGTATCAGGCACTGTAAATGAAATTGAGACACTGATAATATAGACAGTTTGGAAAAGGCATAGAAATTAGCAATGATAGTAATTGTTCTATATGGATAAAAAGAAATCACGTAATCATGCAAACACACGATTCTGTTTCTGTTTCCAAATCAAATTGCGTTTGATCCAGCATAGTCATTTTTGGCTCTTGAGCCATGGAACCTCACCTGTCTATTTACATTTCCAAATCAAAAAGAAAAAGCTTACTGCATTTTTCCCTCGAAAGAAATGAAGCTTTTCTTTGACATGTGGCAGAATGTTAGTGTATTTAGATTTCAATTACATGAAAAAGTGACAAAAATTCATTCTAAAAAAATTGCTAAATTTAGATGATACTCACTACAATAAAATATTGTTGCGCGTAAAATATTTTATAATATCTCTTTTTCTATGTTTTCCATAACACATAATTTGTTTTAATAATGTTTCATTTTTTATATCCTTTAAAAATAGCAGTGCAGAAGTAGAAATTTCCAGATTCTAAGTGTAAACTTCCAAGATATCTTCTGCTATCAATATTTTCTAACGATTTGTAAGTATAGTCCTTGAAACATAGTAAGAAATGGCATCTATCGATTCTGATTTTATTTAAAAGTAAATATCAAATCCCTGACATAAACAATGAGTTTAAGTCATCGAATCCAATTTAGGTAAAAAATCACTTGGAGAAATTAACAGTAATGTTGAGACAAATCGTGTATCGCACAATTATTTCCATTTCAAACGTAACTGGCATGTCATATAGCTGGACGTTGACTTGCGGTGAGAATGTATTTAGTAATCAATATTTCTAAACTTGAAAATTGTTTTATTCTTAGATTTTCGAAGGATGAAGAGATTAACCTTCTAGAAAAATTCAGTTATTTACATATCAACAGAGCGATGTAATATTCATAATAAAATTTCTCTCACGAGAAACAGTTTTAGGACGATTAAGCAACCGCGTAACGGAGGAGGGCGGACAAACTGTACGAGATCATATCTTACTTTTACGGGCGTGGCTCTTGATTGTAATGAAAGTAGTGGCCTAAAATCAAGGTTAATTTTTTAAAATATTAGAAACAACAATTCAGACGTGGGGCAATGGATATTTAAACTGTTTTGATCAGCCCAAGTAAGTCAAGGCCTTAAATGAAACAGTGCTTTGAGTTGTTGCCTGAGAAAGGAGAAATTCAATATTGCTTCGCTGGTATGTTGTACCCGAAAACAGTTTAATATTAAAAGGAAATAAAATTGATTTCAAATGAAAAGGAATGTGCGAAAAATTCCTTTTTAGTTTTTAATTCTTGTTTTTTAGGTATTATTGTCAATTTTTAATAAGCAGCTTATGTAAATTTTGTTTATTTAAAACGGAAGTGTAGTTTTAGAATGAATCGTTAGTTCTCTTTCATCACTAGAAATTGAAATACAAACATAAAATAATGTCGAATCTTATTTTTTTATACTTCACCGTAGTGAATATGTGATCTTCGGCACTGCATGGAACAGAAGAATTGTCCATTTGTATAACAGCTGTCACTGGGAGGGTATCTTCTATTTTATTTAGAAAACACTACTTCATACCCTCGTATCTAGAATAATCTTCGCAATCGGTTTAGGTGGACATGAAGTGGAAGCAAACCGGACTAACGCCGTCTATTTTATGGAATTAAAAAAAAAACAATTTTTTGACACAATTTTACATTTGTAGAGGGACGAGACTCATGTTTATATGGAATGCCGCTGTTGAAGAATTAATTCAATTTCAGGAACCATTTTTATTAGATGGATAAGTTCCACGACACAGCACATTAGAAGGTACAAGACGCAAGACAGAGAACAACAACACAACACAAGTACACAGAAGAAGAAGAGAGAGAGGCATCATGGGAAAAACCTGGATGGCTCTAGTAGCGCCACCTACCATAAAAAGGAGAAGGCAGTGAACTGTAACCGCTACACATTTAATTTTTTATATAATATATAATTTTAAATGTTTAAAATTCGCAAATAAACGACTCTTGAAGAACATGTTTTATAAACAGATGTTTATGTTATAAATACATCTAAATTCCTATCAGAGCATACAGCATGAAACCAAATCTGATTTTTAAACGAAATAAAATAGGGCACTGAAAATTTGGAGTAACCAAAGACTGATTCTATACGGATGTATTCTCTACGCATATCAAAACAGATTCAATAAAACAATTTAGCCGATTGAAAATTATCAACAGGTTTTCATCTTGTTGAAAAAATAAAAAATCTATGTTCTGACAAGATTTTAAATTAAACTTAAATTAATGAAAGAAGTAAATTAAAGACTAAAGAATGAAAAATCGAAAAAAGACAATTTTCAAGAAATGACGGTTTAGAATGACATTATAAATGTAAGAAAATACAAATATGAAAATGAAATAATATTCGATTATATAATATTAGATACTTAATTGAAAATAAAAATAATTTTCATTTATTACTTAAATTAAAATTCACTCTGACTTGATTAATAAATCATCGCCTGTCAAGAGTGCTACATTTTAAAAATCTCTTGTTCACTCCGAGTGAAAGAAAATAAAAAAATCATTGCTTATTAACTTTAGTTGTTCTAAAATTTCGTGAGTCAGAAACGTAACGGATTTTCTTAGTAGGCCATGCTGAAAAAAATATTCTGCATCAAGAGGAGAATCTGTTTTACTCTACGTATTACATACATTTAGGTGTAAAATCTAAATTATTTTGAGCTAGCCGATCCGGATTTACGATATTTTATTCTATACGAATATTACACTTATTCGAAATTTGTAAGAAATATGAGTATCAAGAAATAACATGTACAATAGCAGGGGCGGTGCCAATGGATGTGGCGGGGGTGCTTCACCGTCGGGGAAAATTTTTGTACCCCGTTCACGTAGCTGGCTATTCAACTAGTACATAAATAAAGATCTGGCAAAAATTTGAGGTCATCATTAAGCCCCTTCCCCTGTACAGCAGGTCGTACCCCCTTCGGGCGGACTCTAACACCACTTCTGTACAATAGTAATGTAATGTTTGCCGCATACAGAACCAGCGGGAGTGTTCTCCCCTAAACTTTCTCGTATACTTCCCCAGAAAGGTGCTGTTCCCCTCCCCCCGCATGGATTAAAAAATTCGAACCTACTGTTACCCAGAATCCAATGACTATCAGAAGGTTTTTCATTATAGTGATTGAAAAATATCTAGGTAAAGAATTCAAAGAGATGCGTACCGATTTTCCGCTCTTGCCGTCTCAAGGACAAACTGACGTAATTCGCTCCATAGCCTTCGAGTGCACAGAAGATTGCTTCCATACAGACCGACAGACAGTCAACCCTTTGACGGATTTTGTCCAAAATTTGATAGAAACCTACAAATTATGTTTAAACACCACATATCAAATTTCATCCCCGTAGCTCTAATAGTTTTCGAGTTATCGTGTTCGAAGACAGACAGACATAATTCCAAAATTGTAATTTTCGGATTCAGGGAGGTCTAAAACGTGGAGATTCGTCAAAATCTCGAGTTCGAATTTTTTGACGATTACAATACTTTATCTTTGTATAACTTCGTATACGAGAAAGTAAAAAGTAAACACATAATTTCACCAGATTTTAAAACTTTATTTTGAAATAAAGGTTGCCTAACTTCGAAAAACCGCATTTTCCTCATATTTTGAAAAAATATCGCGCTAAATTCTTAAAAATACGAGTATATGCTGCAAACATAAATACTGAATTCTCTTGCGTCCTCAAAACTTAGAGGAAGCAACGATTTCACAGACTCCTCTCAGTACAGTTACAGTTAATCTTCCTTCCTTAAACGAGGAATGCTCTACATTGTTTTGTGCCTACATCCGGTTGTTACTAAAGTTCTCGTATTTTCCATTTGCGAACATCACAACGAGTTGATTCAGCTAATACAAAATCAAATTACGAACACTAATTATTTTAATGTTTGTTCTTCCTGTTCCATTTATATATATTTTTTAATTTCTGCGCAACGCTCGATTGATCGCAGGTTTCAATCATTCTATTGCTAACCACTGTTTACAGAAGTTTAACCTTGATTTTGAAGTGTGTTAAACAAATTTGGGAGGCAATGTAATATATTGATGGATAAGTATTGGCAGTGGTGAATCATGATTTTAGTCTGGGGGAGCGGTGTGTGTGTGTGCTGAGCAGTGGCGGCTATTGGATGAAAAAAGTGAAGGGGCAAAAAATTACTTACATCCAAAAGTACCTGGGAGTCTACGGGGTTGATAACAAAATTTTAAAATTTAGTTACGAAATGGCCTAACTTTCCTAAACAACTAAGAATCATAAAAAAAGAAATAGTTATTTTTTATGATTCTTAGTTTTAGATAACTAAAAAGAAATAATTTTATATTTCCCAGAAAAAGATGGGGGCGAGGTCCCCCCCCCGCTCCCCTTATTCGCCGCCGCTGGCGCTGGGGTCATACAAATTTTGTATCGTCGTAACTTCGCGGCTTATGTAAATCAAAACATTTTAACTTTACTCACTGGACAATTAGAATCACAAAGGACACTACAATACTTCTGATAATTTAATAAAAACACAATGAAATATCTAGCCAAAAAAACCTTTCGACGCCGTTACGCTACAAGTACGAGTGGAATGACTACAAAAGAGGAAAAATTTTCGAGCCTGTCAAGCCTGAAAGCAATGTTGCCACATTTTATTTTTTTAAAGAGATGAAGGACAGACAAGTGTAGTGATTTGCAAAAAAATCAAGAACTTTGATGGGAGGGCTGCAGACCTATAACCCCCCCCCCTCGATTCGCCACTGAGTATTGGCATCTGTTATAGGAAACCTGTGTCAATTCCGTCAAAATCGATTTTCACTCGTTGAGAATTTATTTGCAAACAAGGTCTTTTGTACCCACTTATTAAAGGGGAACAAATAAGAGATAACTTGTTAGTAGTGGATAAGTGGAACTTACAACCGAATTAATTTTGATTCAAATTCACGACTGTTGAATTACATGAACGCTTCGTCAAACATAGTTATAGAACGATAATTTTGTTTACATAATTAATAAAATTTTCTGTTCTATTAGGCTACCAGAGTAGCAGCCACATATTATTGGTTAAAATATGGTGAAAATGGTGGCATCAGGAATTGGTTTTTGTAAAAATAAATTATTTTTTACTTTCATATTGTAGTTCTTCTGAGCATTATTGCCAATAAGCGTAAGTAAAACATGCAAAAATGTTATCTGCGTTTTGAAAGAGTGATTTAAAGAAAATCAACTGATAGCGATAGTTTATTTATCTATTTTTATATTATTACCATCTAACGAGTGTTTTGCTTATTTTAAAAATCCGTGCGTGAATATGCGAGATGGTTAATACAATTTATCTGTAAACATCAAACTAAATTTTAACTTGAGCATTCAATTCCAAGTTATGAGTATTGATGTCTACAAGAACTACAAAGAAATTTAAATGTTTATAAATTTCTATAGGTTATAAGAAAACTCAAAACACGTTGAGATCTGCTAAAAATTAAAAATCATTACCAAAAATAAATCTTGTTCATTCATCTGTCAGTAAAATGATATGAAAAATGTTTCTTAATAATTGAAATTTTATTCATTTTTTATTGCTCATTAATTTTCTAACTCATTAACTTGCATCCAATCATTCTTTTATGAATATATCTGAAGATATTGAAAAGAATCGTTATTTTCTTTTTTTTGGATTCAATAAAATTGTATGAAAAAACGCACTGCAATGGAAAGTTTGCTAAAAAAAGAATTGGCAAACCAGTTTTGATTCGTAAACAATGAAATCAATAAATTCAAACACTTTCGATCGTGAATGTCAAAAACGAATCTTGAAGCAGGGATTTCTTTTACATTGTGTTTCTGCAATATTTTCATTGTTTACGTTTGTTTTTTATTGTTTTTAAGTTTGGAATTTGCAAAAAGCTAAATATTCAGCTATGATTATAACTCTGGGTTTATTATTCGAAGGGGTATTGATTTCACAATGCAGAAAATACGCATATATATATTTGAAATTTTAAGCTTGATAAATAACATCATCTGATTATTAAAATCAACAAACAGACATTCGAGAATTAGGGATATTTTTAAGGTTTGAACAGGGATAATCTTTATGTCAGGCATTTTAAAAAAATGAAACTGAACGTAAGAACTGATGAGTTATTACTATAGATAGCTATCCAGGCGCAAGTATGTTTTAATTATTTAAAAGGTTCCTTAAAGTATGATTAAAATGTTTAAATGAAACAGGCATACAGCAGAAGGAAGCAAGATTGTCCCATGTTATGTAAGAATATGCGAACATCATGTCACATATTTTCTTAAATCTATATTTTAAAAAAAATATTAGGTTTAACGAAAGTATGAATGGGGGGGGGGCTTTTTTTTTTGACCCTTTTATAAACAAAAAAAAAAATAAGTTGAACATAATCCGAGAATCAGTTGCAGGGATAATGGCTGTTTCGTAGTTATTGGCATTTCGAAACTTTAAAGGAGGGGGGTGGGTTGGAGGAGCTCCAATTGTATTTTTGGGAACTTTCCAAAAATACTCTTCTGTTAATGGTCTATCAATGGGCAATATCTATCAGCTTAACGCTAATTACTTCCGAAGTTTAATGTTTTTGAGTCTTTATTGAAAGGACTAACTCTGAGGCGTCAATTGAAAGGCAGCATTTCACAATTGTGGCGCTAATTGATTGCAATCCAAGACACTTTTGTCTTTCACTGTTAGTGGAGTGGACCTTGTGCAAAAAATTGTGTTGGTACATCATCAGCCCGCTTGGTAAAATCTCGCCTCGTTTTAAAGTAATATTCAGAACTTTTCTGACATTTCTTATTTTCCAATAGTTCTTAAAATGATACAGGTGATTAAAAATTAATGCTAATAAAGAATTGTGCATTTTTTAATTATTATTTAATCTATTTAATTATTATTCATTAATTTTTCTTTAAACTAAAAAATCAAGACTAGATTAAGTTAAGGAGGATTTCATCAGATGTTTATTGTTAAATAAACATGTAACATACACATATAACATAAACATAACATATTGTTTAATAAACAATAAACAAGATGCTTATTGTTAAATAAACATCTCTGAAACATAATAAACCCTGAATTATACGTATAATTCAAAGAATAAAAATAAAGGGAATTAATAGTGCCAATATGAAGTTACAAATAATCCCTACATTTCTAAAGAAAATGACAACTGGCTTCCTGATAGATTGTTTCTCAAAATGTAATTAGATAAACATTTATTTAGGTTCAACAACGTAGGAAAATGTGCATATTTCCTTCTATTTTTGACAGATGTATAACCATAAGACAGCTGGAATGTTCAATATGATGAAGTTTAAAGGAATACGTCAAAACCTATTTAGCAAGTGTCAAAACCTATTTAGAAGAGACTGTTATCCAATTAAAACAAAAATCTTTCAAAAAATACAATTAAAAAAACTGCTTTAAAATTATGACTGAAGGCGCAAAAAACGAAGGTGCGTTGGTGAGTTTCAACATTTTGTTTACAATGGAGTAAGAACAAAATGGGGTTCATTGCCGAAATAGAGGTTACGTCAATAATAAAAAATGATGGTAATCTTTTCAACTGCTCTGTGAGCATTCAAAACTAAACGTCACCTTTCAAACTCTGAAAAAATTAACAGTAAGAGTCGAAGCAGAGAAAAAAGAAGTCCCTTTAGAATTAACGGCGTCGAAGAGTTGTTTGGCAACGTGAGAAATTTCCACCCGGAAGGATATTGTAAAGAAGCTGCTGAAAAACATTCGGCAACGAGATATTTGACAACTTTGTTTCTCCAACTTGGTATGGCAACAGAAGAGTTGTTCTTTCAAAGAAGGGGTCTTAAATGCAGGCAATGCGGGATCAGATAAAATTCGTCTGACAATGCACCTCGCTTCACTTCCTCCAAAGATCTAATTAATTTAGAACGAGATACTAAATATTAGCTGGGAGACTTCGCGTTTTTTTTCCTGCCGTTTTGTTTGTTATTTATCGAACTCTTTTGTTCGTGCTGGAAGCTTTTGTGAGTTCAGGAACAATGGTTTTCTTTGGGGAGGGGGAGAAAGAAGTGAACGGAATCACTGAACTGAAGTGCAACCTATCACAGGTATAATTGTTTTAAGAGTCTGATGACATACATAGGAAGAAAACAATATATACAACCTATTTTTTTAAATTTAATTCTTTAAATCCTGATAAATAATCAGAGCTTTGAATCATAAAGTGGGCTGTTTCATAATCTTAAATGGGAAATTCAGAGCACAACGTGCGAAAGTTAATTAAAATGAACCCTTTAATTGAATAATTTTCTTGTCGTTCAAAAGAGTTGAACAACGATATCTTAGTTTTGAAGGGGTTTTCTTTGAAAGCTCAACTCAGTTTTTCAGCAAATAGTATTCAATTTTTGCAGAAAATTTGCCACTATCTGTTCGAGGAATATTTTGAAAAATATTTACATCTTACCAATAGATTCACTTTACGATGAAAATTTCCTTATATTGCATAAATGTTTAGAGAAACTAAACTCATTAAGGAAATTTTCTTTGTTCTTATTCTTCCGAAACAAAGGCCCAGTCGTCTAGTTTCCTCTAATGAAATACATAATGCAATAAAAAAAGTATAACTCTTCAATGAAAAGTGCTTAGTTTCAATTATGGTAACAAACATAACGAAAAATAATAACTTCGTAAATAAAAAAATAAACTTTGGTAGTAACTGTCTTTTTAAAAACATTTTATCAATGTTCTCTAACCTTCAATGAATCTACTCAACTTCTAATTAATGTGTATTTAAACTAAAATAGTTAAATTTCTTTTTAATTTTTAATTCTTTTTTCTTTCGTGTCTGCGCAAGAACACTTGTAGTGCTAATTCAACAATCCTTTTTCATTTAATAATATGCATACTTTTCTCGATATCGCACGCAAGTAAATAAGTAAGTAATAAATAAAATCCATAGGTTAATTGGACTATGAATTTTATTTTTATGATTCATTCAATTAATATTTATGAATTTTACAAGGACACAGTATTTAAATTTTTGCATAAAGGTTTTAGTCAATGTAATTGTTCAAGGACTTTTATCCACGTTTGAAGGTAAATAATATTTTCCTGTTGTTTACAAACATTTCTTGGAAATAATATGTTTAAATTAATGTTATTATTTTTTGGTTTGTTTCGGCAAATTAAATGCACAGGCATGCGAATAAAATAAAAAACAATAAAAAAATACTTAATTCTTCGGAAAAACACTTAAAATACTCAATTCTTCGGAAAAACATTTAAAATAGTTAATAACTCATTCCGATTAAAGAATTTGCTGCTTACTGACCGTTACTGTTTTTTTTTAAATTCTCAATACATAGGAATTTAATGAATTTTCCTATAAAGCCGTGCCATTAAATGTTTTCAACGATAATATTTTAAGATTTCCCTGCAATATATATCTAAAAGCATAAACGAACATCATACCGACAAATTTCATAAATTAACACATCAAAGACTTTAAAAATTTATGTCGACAAAAAAACTAAACTAGTTAATTTTCTTGAAATTTTTCTCTTAAATCTTGCGTAATATCATTTACAGATAAAACGATATAAAATTTACAATTAACCCGAGCGATGCTAAACAATTACGAACAGATGTAGCATATTTTCCCATTAGCATAATCATGCATTTAAAAGAACACCTGAAGTAATGAAAATTATCAGAATTTTTAGACTCTTTTATTTTCAAATCTTACATAATTATGTCTAAAGAATGAAACGTGATAAACTTCACAATTAAACGCAATCGATAATAAACAATTACGAACGCCTATTGTGGTATATCTCTCCTTTTGCATCATCGTGCATCTAATGTATAAAGCAACTCCCGAAATAATTAAAATTATCAGATGAAGTGTCATCGGCGGATAGATAAAAACCGAGACATTAGAATTTGTCTTTTCTCACGCACAACAAAGCCAGGAGTGTTCTGGAGACACTAAAGAAAAAGAGCAACCACGAAGCGACTCGGGTGTAATTATTTTAAAATTACGATTGTCTTTTGATTACAACCGAAGCTTAGTTCGTTGTACTCGCATTGGGAAAAACCATTGGGAAGAATTCGAAGGTCGGCAGAAGGCAAGATCCGCGAGCAGCACAGTAATATTCTAAACAACAATACTTTTTATAAAAGAATTCGACAACAATACCTATTCTAAATGCACAATCGCAGTATGTCTCCAAGGTCCGAACATCAAGGCTCAGATCTTCAGATTTAATTGATGAACAGATTTATATAAAAGAATCTTCTTTTTTTTGACATTGTGGGTTTTGTTTTCTTTAATATAATGTGAAGATTACATAAGGGTTTCCGGTGTCTTAAACATTTACATGCTCACGTCTTTCCGTAGCGTTAAAGATGTTATCGTGATTTGAAGGTTTCGTTTTTCAAACATTTTCGGTTTCAAAATGCTCCATGGAAGAAATATGCATGCGTAAATTTTAAGGTCAAGATCAAATTGCATTGCTAACCTTTAAAATGCGTGAAGATATAACCCGATAGGCAGCCGGCATTGAAAATTATTTAAAATCCCGTAAACTCGGTTTTTGAGAATCAGAGGTATGTGTTTATAGTTATACGTATTAATAGATAGTCCAAAAATAAGTTCAAAGGAATTTGTGTTAATTTTCACTCCTTTTAATGAAATAAAATGTGAATCTCCTTTTTTCAAATTCAGTTCAACATTTTTCCTTATTTCTCCAAATAGGAGAGGAACGAAAATGATGAAAGCACACTGTAAGGAATCATAGAATGCACTTAGGCTTTAAAGAATTATTCCAAAATTTTTGGTCATCTTTGTAGGATCTTTTCCTACCAAAATGACCAAAAATTTTGGAATCATTTGGAGCGTTTTGTTCTTTATAAAACGATTCTCCTCTAATTCATAATTACTTGAGTATACACAAGAAGCTTTACTGAATGGGAGAAATGATTAATTAATAAAAGATTAAAGGACATAATAGGTTAAGACAACAACACCAAAGATTGTGAATTTTTTCTAGACTTACGATTCAAGAAAGCACTAAATGCCTGCCAAAACTAAGTGGACTTGTTTCAGTCATTTTTAAAACAAACGTCAATGATGATGTACCGGCATTTTTATTGCTTTACTTGCAGATATTTTAGAAGACATTGGATTGTGGAAACGAATAATAAACAATTTGTATCTCAGTTTTTGGGAAATAAAATTAGTAAATAGATAAGCAATAATTTAATTCTACCAGTAATTTTCATGATAATCTCGTTTGGAGTTCAAGTATGATTGATAGTTAGTATGAGTATTTGACAACGGGAGTATATTGCAGTAAATTTTCCTTTCAGCGGTCGATAAATATAAGTATCAGGCTGTAGCCCATTTGTTATAACAGTTCTTAATTTTCAAATAGCGGTTTTTGAGTCATTTTTTAAAAATCAGAATAATTATAAAAACATTTATTGTGTCCATATTCTTGTAAAAAATAAATTTGTAGTGTGAAGTTAGTTTTCTCACCGGCTTCTATTTTATTAAAATAGTGACGAAGAAATAGATATTTTATTTTGATTATACCAATAGATCTGCAGTCCTCCTTAGAAATTATTCTGTAGAGAAAGCTATTACGAACAGTTTTCTAAAGGAACACTTTTTAAATTAAAATTGCTATAGAGAATTTTATAAATATCTTCAGTAAATTCTGATAATAATAAATAAAAAAGCAAGAATTCCGGTGAAATTTTTTTCAACTATCAAACAAAATTAAAAGACAAAGATATTTTGAACATTTTAATAATCCAGAACAAAATTAGCTTTCATTTCATTGCAAATATTTATCTTACTTAGAATGAGTTTATTTTTTAACAATCAGAAAAAGAGTATTTGATATCGCAATTTTCACTGATGCGTGTCTTTAAAAAAATCTGCGTGTGACAAGTGCTTACATTCAGATTAATCAATCATTTCGCGACTGAAAGACACATTTTTAATTGAATCCGGATTTTAGAAAAAAGATACGAAAAACATGCATCAACACAAATAATGAAATAATAGTACATAAACACAAAAGATTCGTCTAAAAATTAAATTGCGGAGATTTGCATTTTTATATAATAGTAAATGAGTCTGTTTTTCAAAAACAATTAACATTATTTATGTTCGACGAAAATAAAATTATAAACCTGTTTTTGCTGATATAAACCTATTTATCTTATATTTCCCAAGAATTATTTGCTTTCCCAGATTAACATATTACTCATCTCTACGGCTAAAAAGAGTGAAAAAAGATATAATTTTGAGGTTACTATTGAATATTGTCATAAATAATGAATTCAATTACAGGCTCATTCAGTCACTAGGAATACATAAATCTTCACGAACCTGGGATTTTTCACTACCACAAATGCAGAAATATATAAGCAAAAGGCTATAATTAATATCATTATGTTGCGTAGACTGTTTTCATTAGATCTCCAATGAAAAATTTCATTTCGATTATTTGTGTCCAGTCATCTTATCTTTTCATTTTTTTCTCACTTCGAAAACATGAAAAAAGTCAATTAGAGAACTTTAGAAAACATAATTAGTAGATCCGTTATTGTTCTCCTGCTAATTATCTTAATTATTTCAAAAACATCACTAATAACTTTTCTTTTTGAACTTTTTAATTCTTATTGGACTTTCATGTCGTTCTTTTACTTCATAAGTAAAGTCTAGGCATCTTCTGTAATAAGAAACTGAAAATTATCACATCATTTAAATTTATTGATGAAAACGATGATTTAAATTTAAACATTTCTGAAACTTCTCGATTTTGTCACCAGTATAAACCGTTCGATTTGTTTTAGTACACTTTTGGATTTCGGTAGTTTCATATAAGTTTACAATTGATTTTAAGCGAATTAATATCTTTAATATGAAGATCGTAGAACATTACATGAAACAGCGACAATAAGTTGATAAAAAACGCAGTTAAAATTAGTCTTTTAATTTACTATATAAAAGAAAGGAAGCCACCATATACTGCAGGAGTTATCGAAAATTCGTACTTTCCTTTAGCAGATCATTAAGTTACAAAACTACGTGATAAAGAAAAATTATATATATAAAAGAACTATTGATTGCTTAAGAGCCTGAAGGAAAAAGGTTTGACGCATTCATTTACACGAAGTCTGATAATAAACAAAACCTCTGCATTTCTATAAATCTCCAGTTTACTGTGTATAATTCACATATCCACTTCATATACTGAGCCTGCACATGCAACTCTAATAGAATTCAAAATTCTGAAAGATTAAAGAACAGCGCTTTCTTGAAGTTGTTAAGGTATATAAATAAATTTTCATTGAAAACACTTGGAGCCCAAATGTAAATCTGGAACTCAAGCCTAATTAAAAGTTAATAACGGATTTCCGTAATTATTTTTAGATTCTACAATTGAAGATTACTAAGTTAATGTTTGGAAGAGCACACATCTTTAGAAATTTGTTTTATTTACTGGACATACGTTGATTGAACAGATTAAATCATTTTTATTGTTCCAGTGCTAATATTTTAGCAACAAATTCCTGAGCTAGGTATTTAAATACGTAAAATTTCATACGTAAGAGTGCGCAGAAATCTTGCATTGCGTTTAAAAAAATACAAAGGCTAATTTTAATATCTATTGGCAAGGGTCCAATCTTATTGAAATGCTTCGTGAACCAGAGCCAGTTACCTTAAGGCAGGGAGTCCAGACATCCACGAATTAAAAAAAGAACTATGGTCTATCAAAAAAAACCCTAAGATGCTTTGCAATGGCGAAGATTTTTGTGTTTGAATAAGACACAATTTGAATCATTTATTACATTGACACACATTTCACATAAGAAGGTACTAGGAAAAAAAAGAATAAATGGAATCATTTCGAATTTTTACAGTAATGATTCATTTACAAATTCTTTCAACGAACGAACTTTATAAGTATTAATTATATTACAGCAGAACTCGTTATACTAGTTAAGTAATGAAAAAACAAACACGCCCACTCACTACATAGCCATGATGCAAAATGACCGCGCAAATGCCCACTTCTATGTTTTCTTTTGCCTTCCTCAACCACCTCTGACATCAGCGGTACCAACAAAATTACTTTCGTCTTTTTTAATTCATTTCCCGTTCTCTGTAAGAAGCGGGTCCTTTCATTATTCAGCACTTTAAGAAACGCCTTTTGAATCCTTGTGGATTTCGTATCACTAGAATCATATTGTTCTAATGGATTCCACCAAGATGATTTTCCAAGAGGTTCCATTATTTCTTACTGACGTTTATTTGTTATATGATGTATTCATATATTTCATTTAAATTTCTTGTTTTAGATTGATTTCCTTTCACCTTAAGATAATAATTAATTCTAAAACATAAGGATCCAATTAGATATCTTAGAAAATAGCTTTATGATTAGGTAAAGTAACGTTTTGATGGATATTTTATGGACGGGAAATAATTTCAGTCAGGTGCAGTATTTCCCAACTGGTGTATGCGAAACAGAAAGTGTTACGATCTAGTCGTTCAGGAGAAAGTGCGAAAATAATGAATAACAGCCGGCAAATAAGTAACGTAAAAATTCATTAATTAAATAATAGTTGGCATGCATCCCTTTTTAAAATAAAACAATGCTTATTTCATTGTTAGGAAAGATGTATAAATAAGTCTATGCTTGTTCTTTGAATGCAGGAATTTTCCCTTTCCAGCTTAGAGCATCATTTTCACACGTTTTATAACGATAAGCACTAAAATATGTTAATCAGCCAGCTATTTATAAAATGTAAAAAAGCCTTTGGCAGTGGAAAAAGTTGGGAATTACTATTTTAGTGAAAGCGTATACTATTTACAATTATCTCAGTTACGTATAATGAATATGTACACTATTTTGAAATCTTTTATTATGAAGGAGAGAAAAAGGCATGTACTACTTCTAATCTAAAATTATTTTTAAAAACATTGTTTAAATAATCATATGTGTATAACCACAGCTGATATTAATTTAGAAACAGAAATTTCGTGATGTAAGGCAATTTACAGTCTAAGATTACGCTACTTAACTGAAAGATGTTTTTAGACTCTAATATAACTGTTTATTTTTGTAACCTATGTGTGAGGATATTGAAATTATGGGTTGAGGAGTATATAAGGATATAAAATAAAAAGAGAGGGGAAACTGAAAATATTCCCGATATTTCACGATAGAACGTTAATACTATTACACTCCAAATAAAGAAGATTGGAAACTATGTAACTGAATTCTTTATCCTGGATTAATCCGTTCTGTATTTAGTTTTATTGCTCATGTATCATTTTTTATATCAAAGTACCTAAATTAAGGGTTTCATGCGATTTATTAAGAAATGGTAAATTATAATTGAATCGAATTAAAATGTAATTTATTACCTCAGAAAAATATTTTGAGTTAGAAAATCAAAAATTAATGCATTTGCTCTTTATAGTAAGATATTACTAACATAATAGCCCAGATCTGTTTCTCAGTAAAGCTCTGACGTCACCAACAATAAAGGTCGCGCCATAACCCCGCGAGACGTTAAACAGCATTATTTTATTGTTAGAGAACCTAATTTTCAGTAATTTTAAATTTAAAAGAGTAATTGTCGTTCTAATTTCAAATTTAATAGCTCTAGAATAGTGAACTAAAATTTGCTATCGATTGATATAAAATTTATCTCGCTATGATCAATAGTTCCCGAGAAATTTTAAAATATATTAATCCTATATTTCAAATTAATTTCCGTTTTTTAATAGAAAATAGTAAATTACGTATGCGCGTGATATAGTTTGGACGCCACGAAGCATCTGATTATTTGTTGCAGTCGTGATCATATTATTGATAATTAATTTGATAATATTTTTTGGTAACGTTTGACAAGCAGAGAAGTTCTTTGTTTTGATTAGCCATCTGAAGCACAAGGAAAAAATTGTCAATCAACGAAAAATACTTCACACGGAATGTTGTTTACCAAGAGGTTTTTTGAATAAAGAAATATGTAAGTAATATGTAAATAAAAAATATTTCTTGCCATAAAACATATAATTATTTTATTTATTTTCAATCAATGTTAAACATTTCTCTCGCATATATATCTATTTAAACGCGTCAAATTTGACGGGAAATCTCTCGAATGAAAAGGCAATTTGCATCCGTCATACCATGACGGGTGATTTTCTAGTTATTAATATTTTGTCAAATTTAAATTCTATTGAATGACCACTTAGATCAAACAGTTTAATAAACAAAATATTACATATAAACTTCTATTATTATATTACATAAACAAACTGATGACTGTAAGTGGAACATAAATAATTTTCCTTATGATGCGTGTCGATTCCTTAGAATATTCAATATTTAACTATACCACAACATTAGAAAAAATTCAGCAACCTGTACAACCGCTTATAACACAACATATACACCTTTCTCTACGGAACAAGAAGGTGAGCGATTTAAAGAGAAAAAAAATGCAAAACGGAAACCTACCTTAGCGGCCTCACTTCCGCCACACCACAAAACCGTTAACAGGATAAGAGCACACCACCTGGTGTGGCGCGCCATCCCCTTCCATATATCCATAGCAATTAATAGTCCTTAGTGAGAGCGACGTTATTCCCAAAAACCACTGGATGCACCTAAAGACAGACCATTGATGCCTTATTCCTCGATTCTAAAACCAAAACCGGCAACAAAGAAAAACCAACCACTTGGTCCCGTGCGTGGAAATACTCTCTCCGGGTCCCGCAGCAGACCTCTTGAATGGACCACGCTTGACAGAACTCTGCTCCAGCGAGAAGGGGGATTGGAGAAAATCAGCCCTTCGTTTGACGATCCCTCGAGAACCTGTCGGACAGGTTTCCTTCATACACCGAAGAAGAAGGGCATGGAACTATGTATTCCCTCTCTCCTTTGAGAACTACCTACAGCTGGCTTCGGGCAATTGTTGCCTCTTCCGTTCCAATGGAGAATGCAACAGGTATGAAGAGAGGGAGCGAAGATGCGGGTTTGTCGTCAAATGGTTACTTTGTTTTTATTTTGCGCTTCTTTTGCGCTCGTTATCTGCTCTGCTCGTGCCTCGTTTCGTGTTGGGCAGTGAGGTACGGTATCGGCGTTCTTGGTGAACTCGGTTCATTAGCGTTGGTGCGAGTGAAGATTTTGGGATGTTGCTGTGTGCGACTTTGAGGTCACAAATTCTTCTATTTCGTTGTTAATTGAACGCCATGCGTTACTTCTAGTATTATCATTTGCCTCTAATGATGTGACTTCCACTGTGGATTTAGTAGAAATATCCATAACGATGCTGGTAAGAAATATTAGTCGACTGGAGAAGTTGTAGAATTATGTCTTTATAAGTCGCGTCTTTTTATTAGCGTACTTTTAATTCCCTTACCTTAATTTTCATTAAAATGTTTTCGAGGCATTGCCAAAAGTTTTCAAGATGAGTTTCGTATGGAATTTCGTCTGAATATTTTTCATTAGCAATGATTCTAGTTTCAAATGGAATTCTATGTTAAATTGCGTCCCACTTTTTTTTCACTAATGCACGTTACATAACAAAGAAACTATTACGTTTCAGTACCATACAGTTATTAATTAAAATTATAATTAAAATTTCAAAAAAGGGCTCCGAGCTGCACCTTCCCATCCCCCAAAGTATGTGAGTGCCAAATTTCGTATCTCAAGTCCTGCGGTATGCCTTGTTGAGGACCAACACAGACACACACACATTCTCCTTTATTGTTAGTAGAGATGACAATTTAAGAAAGACACTGTAAAAAAAATCCCGTAAAATTTACGGTTTTAAACTGGCAGCTGGGTTGGTTGTGCAAAACCTTAAAAGTTACGAAGTAAATCCGTAGGCACAACGGGTTTTTACCGTATGAAATCAAGTTTTCTCCGTAAAAATTAAGTCATCGAAGTAAGTGACGTCATCGATTGAGTTGAGTTGTGTTTCTCCTTCTGTTCGAGTTGAAATGTGCATTATCAATTAGGAATATTAATTAATCAAGGCTTAATTATTAATTTCAATTAATATAATTTTTTAATTGAACTTACTTGGACGATTTCGATGCAAGATGGTGACAAAACGTCTTAACTCCTCCGAGCCGGAGATCGAAACCGCGTTCATAGAAATAAAAGGCTGTCGCTCTAACCACTAAACCACCGGAGACTTCATAAAATGAAGTAAAAATAATCTATTTGAGTTTTAAAGTCACTATAGCTCTAGTGGCGCGACCTAGTGGTGTAAAAATCAACTATTGCCAGAACACGTGTTTTAAAGTTAGCTTTCATGAGTGACAACAGGTTACTGCAACATGTGTAAACAATAGCGGAGATGGAACCCTATTAAAAACATGAAATGAATGCAATAAAATTACATTTAAGAAAAGGGAAAGTTATCGTACGGAAGACAATACCGTATGACGAAAAATAGAATTTGAACTGACGGTTTTAAACCGTTTATGGCTGGAGCGGAAAACGGTGAAAAACCGTTTTGTCAACAAAACAGCTTTAAACCGTCAAATATACGGAAGAAGTCCGGAAAAAAAACGGATATTTTTTACAGTGTAGTTACAGAATTCATATGTAAAGCAGTTGCCTTTATATTCCGCGCCTTTGCAGCTTTCGTGGGCACATCCAAGACATTTTTTACATTGGATTAACCCTTCTTATTTATTTAAATTAGAAAATACATGATTAAAATATAAAAATATCAACGTCTGATGAGTTTTTATCGTCTTAATTGGAGGAATCATCGAGACTGACTGTCCCGGTCTTACGCCACTTGGAGTACCCGGTTTTACCCAGAGTTCAGAGGTTGTAAAAACGATATAGTACCGCTCAATTATTTTAGTAAATCCTTATTGTTTGATAGGGTATGAATTCTTAGTAAACGTATGATAAGCTGGACTAAATAGAGTTTTTGTAACTTCAATGATTTTTAAGTAAGGACAGTTTAAAATCAAACGAACATTAGAGAGTTGATGTCTTAAGACAAATAAACCTTCACAGATACAGTGAATTCAACAGCTACAACACGCCACTGTCCTTAAATTACGCATGAACAAAAGGGAAGGCAAGATTTTTTAAAAGTTATTTTCATTAACTCGTATCTTAAACATCAATCATTGTCAGAAATAAGGAGCATGTTTAATTAAAATGACTTCAATCAATTTGATGAAGAATTTTTAACGATTCTTCAAATGATAATTACAGCGAATTATAAAGTGAATACAATAACGCAATAACGAATTAGAAAATGATGATGTTGGCGAAATTATAAGGCGATTTCAAAGATAATAAGAAATTGTCGAACAACGACAGTGAATCTTCTCACAAATCTTTGCCAGCAATAGATTTGGAAAAAAAAATATCTATCAGATTTCAGAATATCTGCTATCTTTTCTCTGTGCCGGAGTAGGCTAAGTGGTCTTTTTAAGTGTTTAAATGTTTTTAAAGAAGTCCTCAATGAAGCATTTTAGGATATTAATGTAGAAGAGAAGTATATATACAGGGTTCCCACTTATATCCGTTACACTCCCTTTAACTTCTAAACGGTGACAGCTTAGACCATAAAGTTGGTGTCTAGATATAGTAAAAAGGCTATGCGCTACTCGATGAGACAACTTACAACGCCATCTATCGCCAAATTTTGGAATTAGCGGTCCTATCTCGAAAACGGTGAAAGATACGAGAAAAAGGTCAATTAGAAAGTTGTAGAGCACTCTCGATTTAGTACGAAAAGATACCTTGCGCACATTAATATTTAAAACAGAATGCAAAAATGAACATTTGTTTGGACACGATTTCGAAAATTGTCATGTCATAAAGAGTGGAAAAAAGAAACAGAGACACGTCCCTATCTT
Organism: Araneus ventricosus; assembly: GCA_013235015.1. NCBI lineage: Eukaryota > Metazoa > Arthropoda > Arachnida > Araneae > Araneidae > Araneus > Araneus ventricosus. Next base: position 2,611 of record BGPR01014384.1, on the reverse strand, counting down.
CTGGATTATTTACTTATATTGCTCAAAATGCTCTCCGTTAGCCACTATACACATTTGCAGTCTGGACTGGATTTCTCGCTGCACATTGTGCAACATGGCAGGTGTTACGGAGGCACAAGCATCAGTAATGCGTCGTCGAAGATCCTACAATGATGGCGGAGGGGTTCTCATGAATGCAAATCGCGTGCATTTCTCCTGCGCCATAACACAGGCTGGTATTTTAGTCCGTAAGAGGGTCTTTTCTTGCTTCGCTCGCGTTTCACGACCCATAGTGTTGAAAATCACAAATGTTCATTCTTTACATTTTGTTTTGAGTATTAATGTGGGCAAGGTATCTTTTCGTACTAAATCGAAAGTGTTCTACAACTTTCTAATTGACTTTTTTCTCGTATCTTTCACCGTTTACGAGATAGGACCGCTAATTCCAAAATTTGCCGATAGATGGCGTTGTAAGTTGTCTCATCGAGAAGCGCATAGCCTCTTTACTATACCTAGACATCAGCTTTATGGCCTAAGCTGTCACCGTTTAGAAGTTAAGGGGGTGTAACTGATGTAAGTGGGAACTCTGTAGATACGCCTGACAAATGGAGGAAAAATGTTTTGTGCCCCCGAGTTCTGAATAAAAGCATGTATTGTATTACGCATCCGATGATTAGAACTGCAAATTTATCGGTAAAACATATATATTATGAGTATTCTAATTTTTGTAAACCCTATGCCACGTAATAGGTTGTTTTGATGTGCAAATCTTTTACATTTCACACATAATCGGAAAGAAAATAGAGATGATAAAACAAGAATTATAATAGATTACCTAAATGCAGGGAAACTTCTCTACAATGGTCACCCATCGTTCAAAAAAAAAAGTCCGTTCAGAAGGGTGGTCTTTCTAAAGGAGTTTCATGTTTGGAAGTAAAAAATACGTATTTAAATAAGATCCAATTCGCTGTTTCCGAATTTTAAGAATCACCTAAAGAAAAAAGTACTTTATTTTCAAGTTTCTAACTTTTTTTTTTGGAAAAAGATACAATTTGTGTTTGCTTGGATCTTTCAGCTTTTTCGGAGGTAACTTCTTTTCAGATTTCTTTCTTTTAAACGCAAAAATAAATCCCTAATCGTTTTGCCGGTAGTTGTTGAGGAATGAGCAATAAATATCGTCTATTTTTCCTAAATAGATATTATTGCTTAGCTATTGAGCTGAAAGTTTCATTTGCCAGTGGCCACAACCCATACCAGCGGCTTCTTTGTCAAAGTCCGAATGTCCATCCCCTGGTAGAGGTCCAATTTTTTCACATTGGGAAAGGGATCGATCTGATTTCCGGTGTTGCTTTTAATGTGTAGGAATATTTTGTTCTTTCTCTCGACAATTTTCTCTTAATAAAAGAGACAAGGTCAGAAGAAACAAAAGGAGAGACAGGCGACCAACCCGGACGCTCAGGGTGATTTCAGTGACCGTTCCTAGAGGTTATTTTAACATTACCTCAATGGGCCAAAAATTCCGTGCCGTACAAAAGTGGCCGTTGAGAGGGGGTGACCGCTTATTAGAGCAAAATAAGAAGAATTTGGAGAAGTTTCACTGTAATAAATTTTGCTATTTTTATACTTCCGATTGCGATGCATTGCTGTATAAATCGCTAATTAAACTCAAAAGTTAATTAAAATATATTCAGTTCATCGGCTCCAAGAAAGACGCGTTTTGACATAAAATTTTATAATCTTAGTGAATCTTCATCATGTTATTATTTCAAAATATATATTGAAACCTACTGAAATAAATGAATTCTTGCATAAAACTTCCTATTTTTACATACTGCTCTAAGTGCAAATAAATTAAACCTGCTTCATACGCAAAATTTTTTCAAATATATCTGTATGCAAAGTGAAAGGAGGGAAACAGATATAAAAACAACCGCAACATTTGGAAAACTAAGCGCACTTTGTTAGGCGAGGAATTTGTTTTCGACCGAAGCACAAAGCGAAATTAAACTTCCGGCGGTTCTATCTGCGCCAAATGAAATAAAGCCATTTCCTTAACCCCCAAAATGTAGTGGAATATCCCGTTTCCATAACGACCGCCATCGGCATGTCTGGTGTCTGGGGTTTTTCTCGTGGTGGTAGGACAGTATGTGGAATCTAATGTACGTTAAATCTGTCATTGGGAGTCAAACGCTGATGTGGCGTTAGAGTTAGGAGAGTTGGGTGCCGGATCAGGTGTCGTCCTCGTCATGTGATCACGGTTCAGAATCACTATGTCCGTCTCAAAATTGCCTCGTGTACCTACAAGAAGGAACGTTAATCTAACTAAACCTATAGGAGAGTGCTTACTCGACATGATGACCCTTGATTGGCAATCAAATGTTTTTAGGTTGTTATGGTGTTCAAGCATAGAGGAAAGGTGTTGAGCTTGTCATTTAAAACTGTGTGGTCACTTTCTGATGTCCCTGGAGTCATTTCAAAATGAAATCTTAATCAGAAGAAGCCCAAAGTTTCAACATTCAATCCCATCACTGAAACATAAATAAATAAAATAATAGAAAAGCTGCTTTTTAAAATATTTCAATTGTTAGATAAACAAATAATGAAATATGTTGCTTTTCGTTATTTGTAAATA
>BGPR01014383.1:18530-39329 GCA_013235015.1 Araneus ventricosus | reverse complement strand
TTTTAAACTTTCCTTTTTAGATTTTGTTCTACTGAAAATGTTCCGTCCTCAAGACTGTTTTTATAAAAAAAACTTTTAATGGAAAGATTATTATATTCCAATTTGTTTATTCGCCTTATTAAGCAGAAAACGTTTTGTAAAAATGAAATTCTTCCTGTAGTTTATGAATGAACATTTTCTGTAATCTTGCAGAGGTGAACTCTATCCCGTAGTAAAATATTCTTTATTGTGGACCATTCAAAGATAATCCACGTACAAATTATCTTCCGTACTTCACCCGTATCTAATCTACAATGATCTGGTTCTAGAAGAACTGTAGGCGTTATTATTTTGAACGAAGATAAGAAGCCTAATTTCTTTCCTATCCCCTATCAGGAGCTTCCATTCCAGAGTGAATCCAGCAGAAAATCTGCCCTCATGGAATGTGACTCTGAGATCGCATTCTCTTTTCTCAGTTTTCTCCAACTGCTCTTTCCCGAGACCAAGAATCTTCAATTATTGTCTAATCTCTGCTCTATCCCCCGTCAGAAGTTGCTATCCCAGCCTTAATGCTGCAGAAAATCTGCTCTGATGGCATATGCTTCTGAGAACGACTTCTCTTTTATCAGTTTTCACCAACTGCTCTCAGTGACGTACTTACATAAAATGGCACTCAGGGAAAATACCAAAACTGCTCCCCTCCCATATTTTTCTTCTCAAATATGAGCATTTTTTTCGAAAATTTTATGCCTGGGTTTAGTTTATTTTAGTTATATTAACGAACCGTTTCGAAACAACTCGAGGGCTTCTTTGGGACGGATCTCGTCATTTTCGTCAGATGACGAGGACGACACTTGAGCTGGCACCTCCTCTCCAAGCTTCTGTACCATACCAGCGGAAGGACGTTTGCCCCCTTATTTAACGCGTAACAGGCCTATTATACGACGGATCTTCTTTGGACTCGGGTTCCGAACCTGGAATCCTCCGGCTCCTAGTCTGACACCTAACCACTAGGCACAGTGGCCTTCCTGATGTCTGGGATTTGAAACATTAAAAGTGAAAATAAACTGAAAAATAATAAATAAAATTTTTTTGAGGCGATATGGTTTAAACATCACAAATATTATTAACAGGAATTTGAAAGTTTTTAAAGAAATTTTGCTAAGCTTCCTCAGAAAATCTTAAGCATTCTAATTTTAATCACTTAAACAGGCTTCAAATAAGAAATTCAAACAGTTGTTTATATGAAACATTTTTATACATTAGAGTTATATAAATAAAAAATGCATTTCATTTATCGCGTACTTGGAAATAAAATTAAATGTGGATATTTTTAATTCATCGAAAAAATGACACACGCATTTGAACAATAATGAAAAAAATTATACTTAACTTTTTTTCTATAGACATTAGATATAGAAATTTTAAATATTGAAATAAATCTTTAATTAATACAGATAAAATCATACAAATGCCTTGGTAACTATGTTAATATATCTAATAATATACGGATTTATTTCACATACCCTTTTAAATTTATCAATCGAAATTAAAACAAATAACTTTTACTATTTTATCTACCACTTCATGACAACGTTGAAATCATTGCATGGAATTAGGAGGTATGCTCTTGCAGAAAAAAATGTGGATTCAAACATGAATTAAAATTATAACTCTATTACTTTTTCTGTGACATAGAAATTTGCAATTTCTTATTGTTTCAAGAAACATTATTTGTGCTTATGAATAGGGGAAATATTACTCTGAAAATTTTGAAGGTTTTAGAGAGTCCGAAATGTTATAAATTCACATTCCTAGCTTTTGGTAAAACAAAAGTGTTTATAATTTTATTTATGTTATTTTTATTTGTTTCTGCTTTCTCTATACTCAAAAGTGCTAAATCACAGAGTCTTTTTGACCTATTAAATCACTGAGGTATTAAAGTATCAGCTTTAGTTTTCTGAAAGATCTCTCGCAGCTTGCGATAGATGTTGTTATCATCAAAAGTATCTGCAGAGCTAATCGGAGAGTAGGAAAGACACTTTCCAGCTCTATAGCTACTATGATTTGCAGAAGCAATTAGAATACGTCTAAGTTTTTTCAAAAAGATTCAAAATTTTATAGAAAAATATTGGATGCTTAGATATTTCTCTGACGTATGAACGTAATCGAAAGAATTCTAGCTTTAGTTTGAATCATATTAATCTCTTTTCACCACCGAGGCAAATATTTGCGACTTATAGGCAAATGCATCGCTCTAAACATAATCGAGTAGATAGCTTTAACTCAATATTTCAATTAAAAATAAAAACTAAAGTTCAAGTAATTTGTCTGAAACTTAAATTCGGAAAGATTTTGTAAAATATTCGTTTTGTTTCTTTTTCTTATTGAAATAAACCAAAATTCATACATTTTTGACATCATATATTATATATATATTTCTTAGAATTAATTATTACTCATGATAAGGATTACTTTCTTTTCTCTTTCATGGAACTTAATGGGACCCTTTGAATGCTTTATGTAAAGCTTAATGTCACCCACACAATTTGAAGTAGGTTTTATTCTTGTTCCATAGTATTGCATTACTTCTCTCAAATGCCTTAAATTTTCACTATTCACACGTTTCCCTTTCCTTCTTTAACAAGTCGATAGTTGCATCAATCGATCAATCAAACTGAGCAACAGTGTGCCTGATTAGTAAATTTCTTTCGACTTATGACTATTGGATTATGTACTACTAAACAAATATTTATACGCACTTTTCCTGTGTTGATTTAAATTGTACTTCCATAATAAAGGTTTCCATTTAAATTTTTTATGAGCACCTTTGAATTTAGAAATAGATATAGCTCTGGAAATTTTGCAAATAGAAGCGTGCAACTTTGTTTATACATTAATGAGCGTAACGGGACCTTTTAACTAAGTGACAATTTTATTTTATGAGGGCCGTATATGAATTAAATTTTCATTATTGAGCTCTACAGTAGTTCAATAATTACAGCTTATTTAATGAAACTTTGTAATTGAAAATATAAGTCTAGGTGCTATATTTCAGGAAATGAACTTTTTTCACATTTTTGAGACTCTCTCTCCTATAAATATGTATATATCAATACATAGAAGAAACGAAAGGACAAACAAATTGATGACAAAATCTTGATAAATTGAAAATATCATGGCAAGCCCCTTATCAGAAGAGGAGGCTGATATTAATTAGTGCATTTTCTGCTTAGCGAAACACTAAAAATCATAAAATTAGTCTCTATCCCCCCATAAGCAACAACAATAAAAATGTAAAAATTTTGATCAAAATATATATATAAAAAACTCGATTTCAAAAAATCGAAAAGAGAAAAAAAGAAAAATAGGCTTACCACGGCTGGGATCCGCACAAGAGTTACTGGTTTTAAGTAAGTTGCAAGAAGAGATGTGGGAGAAGGGTGAAAGTTGTCAAACCGACATTTGTCTTTGCAGAGGCAAAGGAAGAAAAAGAAAAAAAATGCATTTTCTTCCTTTTCTTTACTAAATATGATTAAAAGGAACAGGGTTCGTATAAAAATTTAGAGTTCGTAATTTTTCAGCAGTACACTTATTGACTAAAATAAAATAAAATACAATTATTTACATCATTTAAAGTCCTTTTCCAATTGGAAGTATATGTCTATCTCTTACGGTTTAGAAATTATTTATTGGTCAACGTTCAGAGTGAACACCCTGTATATTTGAAACATGGAATTTTAATTTTGCTCATTATTTATTTTAGGATTTGAAGTTAATCTTGGAAAATATCGAAAAAAATTTCTACGAATTTGAAAATCATACAGTGCCTGATGCCCTAAACGAGTACTGCAACATACGTATTGAAGAACGGGTTAGTTCAACTTTATTCTTACTATATGTCGTGATTCTTTAGTTTATAATACAGCTCGATTTGTTGTTGCATGAAATACTCTGAATGGATAAACGCACGACACAAAATATAAAGTTATGGTCTATCAAATCATAGTGTTTCAACGTTCTCTAGCTATGCTTTGTTGTGTTTCTAGTTTAAATGTCATTGAATGATGATTCTGAGTTTATAATGGAAATTCGGGGTATTCACTATGTCACCGAGACGTTCGTTTTGGGAGGCGAGTCTCGAAAAATGAATCATATTCGCTCTTTCGTTTGTAATGGAAACAAATTTCCTCAAATATTCACTGTTGTATGACCTGAGATCAGGGACGTGACGAAGGGATGTAAGAGGGTGCAAGTCTCTCCAGATTTTTTCCAGAGTTGGCATTCTGTACATCAGTCGGTAAAATATGATGAAATAATTTAACGTAATATTTTATTTTTGCTCACCGACGATGTTTGTTTAAATATGATTTTAGTCTTAAGAAAACACAACGAGAAATTTTATTACTGATGTCGATATTTTTGAGAAATCTTTACCAACTCATAGTTGAAATAATTTATTTATCGAAAGGAAAACTTATATATTGACTGCAAAATCGGCAAAACTATGCTTGCTGTCGGGAGAATTTTCGATTCTGCCTCATGTAATACTCGTAATTGTCAAAATCGACTTTTTATTAATACATTCAAAAATAGGTTGCTTTTGTATCGATGATGACATCGATCATATTGCTGTTTTAAATATCTATCAATTTTCTAGAATCGGCATATATCGGATTACAATAATGATGCTAAAGATAAATAATTAAATAGAAATCAATTGCATGAAAATCCTTTATCATAACAAGTAAATATGCTTGCTTGAAAAAATAAATCGAATTTTTTTGACACACACGTGATTTACAAAATACAAAATTTATTTTTTTTACTACAAATTATAAAATTTTTAAATTCTATATATTAAGCTCGATGTATCAAAATAATATGAATAAGATGAATATTAAACGTAATTCTGAAAATAACAGAAAAAACCAGGTTTCACAGATTGAACACAAGTTACGGACACAATTAAAATATTCTCCTCGGAAGCAGGAGAACAAGATCGCAAAGCAAGCGTATCTCAACCACTGGTGTCGCAAAGGAAAGCAAGTGCGTCTGAGAGGGGATGCTGATGTTCTGGACACCAGGTCTTGGAAGAGTGTTTATAAATATTTTTAATGACAGAAAAAAATGCCGTTCTCCCTTGCCTATTTCCCCATATTCTTATAATAATTACCCGAGTATTTTTCAATTCCTGGAAATCCAAAGCATTCTATTTATAGTGGCACTTGGCTAATAGGAACATTTTAAACTCAACTTCGTCAGTAATTCGAACTTTTATCTTTTCCCTTGATTTCTCGATCAAAGTAATGTTTAGATTTTGTCTATAATTCGAATATATTTTGGTTAATTCGATTTCAGAACAAAAACTTTTATTCATTTTGGATGTGTTTTCATTATTTAAATACGCCTTACACTGTAAAAACTGTGGAGTAATGTCGCTCCAAATTTGGTGTTGAAAAACCTTAAAAACTGCGTGAACAAACACTTTATTTAAAGTTAACACCAAATCAAGCGTTCTTATACACTTTAAGTGGTGTTGTTTGCATCCAACACCAATACTGGTGAATCCTTACACCCCGCTCACACGCGCCTGACACCATTCGTGAATTATTTTCACCTGTGGTAACATCAATTTTGGCGTACGTTTGGAAAGTCTCCGAAGGCAACGATAGGTTATTAGTAAACAACTGTGCTGTTCCGTTGGTTGCTGCCGTTACACAGAAACGTTATAGAAGGTTGTTAGTTGTGTAATAAAGATAATTAAGTTTTCATAAGATAAATATAACTTTATTTATATGCATGCATTTGTATTTAAGAATTTTATTACATTTAATTCGTATATGCTTCTGAAATTTTCTTTACTAAGCCTAGTTCGAATTCGCCCTGATTAATATTCTCTGTGCATTTAAATTACGAACCAATTTTATTTTAACGTGTATACATGTGGCTGATAATTATTTCTGTGAAAAAAAGCATGTTTAAAATTTTGGTGTGAAATGCAAGGATTTTAGAATTTTTTTTTAAATTTAGAATAAAGGCTATTTTGTTAATTTTATAATTGTAAAAGTAAATAATTATTATGGGTTATAATTTTGAATAGTGAATCTGAACTTATTTAAAGCCATTTGTCACTTGAAAGTGTAGTTTTTAAGCAAAAAGGTTCTGAAATGGGTTAACTCATCTTTCGAAAACTCAAATTTCCGAGGTTTTAACATATAAATAGCTACCCAGTGAGAAAAGTTATATCTTTTTTTGCTAAATAATTATTGCAGAGAGTGTGCATGCATGTGGCGAAGCTTTTCTGAGCAACAATTCATTGATAAGTGTGGATATTTGGAAGTTTGTTGGAATGAAGTTAGGGCTCATGAATCTGTTTAAATTCAATTGTGTGTACAAAGAAGTTTAAAGTGCCTGATTTCTGATTGATGAAAATATTTTTTATTAGAAAACATCTTATCATACATTTCAGCATTCAAATTTCTTTCTAACATTTACATATATGTGGTATAAAGGTAAATTTTTAATTTTATAATTTGATTATTTAGTTTTTAGTAATTTAAAGTTTAGTTACAGGTTTTTAAAAGGAATTTGGTTAGAACTTCTTGCTATTCAAATAATTTAAATTTACTTCTAGTAATTAATGTATTTATAATTTCCTATTACTAGCAGGAATTCTTAACGGTCAAGTAATGATCCCAAAAGAATCTCAGCGTGATTCTTGAGTTTTGGCGAGCAGAGCGAGTAGGGGTTCTCACTAATATTTATTTTTATTTGGTTTCAAGCGGAAAAAAGCAAATTAATATCAATTCTAATTACAAGAGTCGCAATAATTATGAAGAATTAAATCAGAAAAATTTAATTTATTAAATTTGCATTACAAAAAAGAGAAACCTAAGTAATACACTAATGTGAAAACAGAAGAAAAATTTATTTGGCACTTCTTAGCATACATTATTTCAGGACATTTTTGTTGCAGCCCTTTTTTCTTATTACTCTTTTTTTCTCATCTTCTTTTAAAACTTTTTATTTAAGTTCAAATTTCTATATCTTTACTCATTAAAGATACAGTTAAAAATTGCGTATATTTGAAAGCACTGGAAAAGTTTAGCCTATTTTGATACCTCATTCATTAATATTCGGTATTTTGTTTTTTATGGATTTAAATACTTTACATATTTTTCTCCCACCTGAAACACGCAGACGATAATAAGACAGATGATTTTATTTTATTCTTATTTGTTTGCTGTTTTAATATAATTGGCACAGTCTTCTAGTTACAACGGAATAGTGTGTTCTTGTGTCAGAATATTTATTTTCATTCCTGTGATTCAAAGTTTTATTTGAATTATTTTAAATAATTTTTTAATGATTTCATTTTAGAACTTCTCGGAGTTACTGAATCTTAAGGATTTATTTTTTTTTTCAGATTTTGTAATAAAATTTGTTTAATATACACACACGCACATGTATTTATATATCTTAAGCATATTATTGTTTTTGTGTTATTTTGACAACATTCATGTATAACTATATTTTATATAATATTCATATATGTCTTATAGGTAAGGTATTTATTTTCTAGTATACTTGAATAACCAGCCGATTTTTCTTACTTTTGATGTTGTTTCGTGTCAGGATATAAAATATTTTATGTATTACATAGGCCCTGTGTTTTAGTGTTACTGAACTCCAAAAATGGTGGCAACTACTTTACACCAAATGTAGTGTAAAGGAACATTCCTGATGTTTGGTTACACCAAGAATTATCCCTGGTGTTTGATTACACCAAAAATTATCTTTGGTGTTTCACTACACCAAAAATAATGGTTGGTGTTTTACTGCACCACTTTTGGTGTAAAGTAGTTGCCACCATTTTTGGTGTTGTGTTACACTAAAATTTTTTACAGTGTACCTTGTGTCCTCAGAAAGAGAATAATTTTCAAAGTCCTCCATTCCCTTGAAAACGTCAAAAGTTTTATATATGGACAAACAACAGAAATAAAAGTGTGTTTTCTTTTTCAAACGATTAGAGAAATCAAAAATAAATTATTGGAAAACCAGTTGATGTAGAAATTCGAAGTTTTTTCATCCTTTCACCTTAAATTTTCCCATTATTACGATTTTTGTTAGCTGTTTAGAGTCCAAATCTTCCGAATCAGCATAGAGTGAAACAAACATTTTCGCATACTTGCGGCAGTCATTTTTTGTATGATATTCATTGGTTTAGTACTTGCACAAGAATCTAGCACAAGAATTTTTCTACACTTTCGTTGCACTGAAACAAAATTTTAAAATGTGATTTCGAAATGTACATTTTTTAATTAACTTTCTTTGACTTTAAAACATTTCAAAATATTTTCAATTTAAAATTAGGCAGTACAGAATAACAATAAAAGAAATAAGATTAAAAAATTAAGTGCATCTTCCAAATTCTGCTTTACTTACAGTAAATTTATAAAAATAAAACATTTATTTTCAAATAAAGTAACAATACCTTTAGTTTTACTTTCATTCATTTATGCATTGCTGCAAACATTAATTTTAAATGTGCCATCCGAAAAAGAAGAAAAATCGTTGTTAGCGTTAACAGTTAATGTAAACTTTTATTTTGGAAGTCTGCTTTCACCTTTCTTATTTTTAGTTTCTTGTTTCTAATACACTGGGAGAAAATATTTTTTCTTACTTGCCGGGGAAATTTTAACGGTTTCAGGGAAGGGGGAACACAGGAAAGCAAAAAAACAAATGATTCTGGAAAGCTAAAAAATGATTTTACCAACAAAAATAATTAGAACTAATAGACTATATTTATGCATTTGTTTATCTAATATAGGATTTCAGTTGAGTTTTGGTCTTAAATGAAATAATAAAATATTTATTGCACTTTTTCCCCTAAAAATGGTTTTGTATAAATATGCCCCATACAACAGGTATATTCATACACACGGAAATATCGAAAACAATGATGGTTAATAGGTCTGGGGTTAAAACAAAATTTGTTTTATCAATAAACTTTATATTCCAAATCAAGTTTTAAAAGTTTAACATAAAGACAAATTTTTATTTTAATAAAATTTCAATATTTTTAATGAGACTTGAAAATTTAAACAATATGCCTCATAAAATAATTTATTTCTGCAAATAATGCAGGACAATGTGTGTTTCTGTGTGTAAATATACTTTGGACGGAGAGAATGTGTACCTCGAAGCCGTTTTCTGAAATTTTAATGATTTAAAAATTAAGGGAAATTTTAGTGTTCTTCCTTGATGACTTATGAAAAAATTTAAAGCAAAAGTAATTTTCACATCATCTAAAAATCCAAAAAAATATCTTTTTCATGATATTAATTAAATTTTCTTACAACTTATCTCACCGATTTTAATAAATTCGTAAAAAATATTTTAAACTTAATTTAAAACAATTCTTTTTATTTTTTCAATGAAATTCAAAGTGTTTTCATAGTTTAAACAAATGATTAATTCCGTGTTTCTCTTATATTTCCTTTTCACGTTTTTTCCTTTTCTGAAGACGATTTTGCAAAATAGTTGCTGTTAAGGCGTATTGATACACACAGAAGATGCGTATCAATGTGCCGCGGAGTCAACTTTATCAATCTGCCCCAAGAGACTTCTTCACTTAAAACATAACATAACACCACTCCATGCCCTTGCAACTATAACCTTAAGGTTATTTAAGCAGGGTCCCAACATGAAGTGGAAAAAATAACAACACCCGATGGGGTAACATCTCTTAACCCTCTGAGTGGTTTGGTCTTCTTTCTAAAGCGATTCGAAAAGCGAGCGGCTGTAGAGCCTTTATCTATTTTGAAAGTGTCTTCTCCCAACAGAAGATTTTCCCAAAAGCGCAGCAGATCAAGTCTCTTCCCCCCTCTGAGCTGTGGACAGTCTGCAACCCCCTTGGAGGGGCGCACTAACCGCAAGAATCCGCTCTATTCAGCTTTCAACCTATTCAAACTAGGTTTTACTGCTTTCGGAGATAACACCTGTCGTGTGACAAAATTACACTTTATGTCTTCGAGAGCCCTCTTTCTGCATATTGCCCGTGTCCATGACAAAAATAAACACAGTTAGCCCAGCTAAAAAAAATCTGCAAAAAATCTGCAGAAAAAATCTGCAGAAAATCTGAAGGTATTTGGAACATGTTTTCTTCAGATTTTCTACAGAAAAAAAAATGCAGAATATCTGAAGAAAACTAGTTCCAAATTCCTTCAGATTTTCTGCAGAAAAAAATACGTTCCAAATACCTCTCTCTCTGCAGATTTTTCTACAGTCAAGGTTTAATTATTAATTTCAATTATTAATTTATGAATTAACTTACTTAAACGGTGTAGAATGTGACGAAACTTCAAGCTCCTGTCTGGGATTCGAACCCGCGATCCTATATATAAGCAGGAGCGATAGGCAGGCGCCTTAGCCCACAGGGCCACGTCGGCATAGGCGAGGTGGAGATAAATTAATCTATTTAAGTTATACCTCACCATGTCTCTCGTGGCGCCATCTAGTGCTGTAAAAATCAACCAAGGTCAGAATACTTGTTTCAAAGGTCGTAGAGATGTGTAACAGATTAGATTAGTAATATTTTTGTTCAATAATATAGATTCTCAGTTTCAATAAATTCGTTTTCACCTTCTATATTTCTGGGAAGCCTTCTCTCCATCCAAAGGGCGCAAGCTCCACTTTTCCTTTCTTTTTCGAGGAAAATAGCTAGTCAGAAAGACAGTTGGAAAACTAATTGGAAATTAATTAAATTATGGGGTAAAAGTTTAAAATGGTAAAACCTCAAATATTTAATTTAAAGATTAATTTAGAATTCATTTTTTCAGTGGCATATTTAAAAAATTTAGTCCTAAGACATTTTTCCATTGGGAAATTTTTTGAAACTCCTGTCTGCTGTAGAATTAAACAATAATGATAATTACATTCTAATTTTGTTTTATATCCATTGGAAAATAGAGCTGCAATATTAGAGAATATGGTGCAAAATATGTATTTAGAGAAATGCAGATATTATGAAATTGCAGTTAAATCTTCAAAAAATCAACAGATATTGGTCGAGTTTAATGATTTTGTGAAAATATGCTAAATAACTGCAAATTGAATTAAAGACAAAATACAAAGTCTTACAAAATATACAGGATATTTTAAGAAAAAAATAAAAATAATTTTTTTTGCAGATTTTATGCAGATTAAATTGACGAAAAAATGCAGATTTTTTGTTGTCTTACAAAATTATATTTAGAGAAAATATAATAAGATTATTTAAAAAAGAATATTTAGAGAAAAATATAATAAGATTTTTTTTGCAGAATTTCTGAAGATTAAATTGATAGAGATTTTTTCTGTCTTCAAAAAATCTGCAGAATATTTAGAGAAAAATATCATAAGAAATTTTTCTGCAGATTTTCTGCAAATTAATTTGAAGAAAAAATGCAGATTTTTTTTGTCTTCAAAAAATCTGCAGAATATTTAGAGAAAAATATAAGAAGAAAATTTTCTGCAGATTTTCTGCAGATTAATTTGAAGAAAAAGTGCAGATTTTTTCTGTCTTCAAAAAATCTGCAGAAATCTTTAAGAAATCTTCAAAAAAAGAGATTTTCTGCAGATTTTCTGCAGATTTTTTTTAGCTGGGAGACTAGACAAATGCCAGACCGTTGGGCCAAAAAATTGAAGGCTATATTACTTATTTTTCATGTCGTGAGTTTCTAAAAATATGAGCATCATTGAAGTTGCATGAAAGTTGATATTCTTTAGATGTCTCTGTGACTTCAATTTATTTGATGTTTATTAATAGTTGTATTTTAAATATTGGCTGTACTTCATATTATTAGTTGTCTTTTTATTTCTATTCTTTCTTCTTTTTTCTGTCTATTTATTATTAATTGTCTTTTATATTCTTGATTTCAATTTATTTTCAGTCTACACGTCATCATATTAGTCTACGAATGTAAAAATTATTTCCTTACTTTTAAGGTTTAACTACAATGCCATTTATATATATTTTACTAATCTCTGATGGCACTATAAAACTTTTCATATTGTTTCTTGATTTAGTATTCAGCAAAAAGTAAAAAAAAGAGCCGATAACAAATAGAAACGGAGCTTAACTGGCGTAATCCGTTTTGTATGCACATAAACATTTATTATATAGATAGTCACATAATAATCTATATTCCAAAATAGCCAGTAATAATTAATACACATGAAGGATTATAAATAACCTTCTTAACCCCTGAATAATGTTTTAAATAAAGCAATATACTTCAAGCCTTTTGTACTGAAACTAGTTATATATGCTTTTTAAGAGGGCGAATTAATAATCCTCAAACTAAAGATTGCATTTAGAAAACCAATGCACTAAATGTCGGAAGAAATAGCTTATTCATATAACCTTTATTTAGTACGCAAGAGATTATCTTATATTATAATAAACGGAAATTTAATTCACCTGAAATTTGAAACTTTGATGCTATAGTCCAGGAAGAGCATCCAGTCGCGAATTTTTCAAAATTAAATTTAATTCTTTATTTATAATTTTTTTTTATCGAAAAGTAATGGCATATTGAGTTTCAGGCGCATTAGAGTTTTTTTACCCGATTGAAACGAAAATTGGGCAATTAAGGTTAAAAGACCACATACCAAATTTCATTTATATAAGTCGTTGCGTTTGGGAATTATAGTGTTCACAAGCATGCGATTACAGAAACCGACCGACAGTCAACGTTTCAAGGGATTTCGTCCAAAACTTAATACGGGCTTACATTCCTAATTTTTGAAACTGTGTACCAAATTTTATCTATCTAGCTATTGAGTTTTGAGTTATCGTGTTCATATGAACCCTAACAGACAAATTTCCCGTTTACGGACTTTATCCAAAAATTGATTGATATATACTAATTTTGTATAAAGTCCATACACCAGATTTCGCCTTTCTAGCTTTAACTGTTTTTGAGTTACCGTGTTCACAAACAAAATTCCAAAATTGTGTTCTTCGGACTCAGGGAGGTCTAAAACGTGGAGATTAATCAAAATCTCGTGTTGAAATTTACGATCGACGATTAAAATACTTTCTCTTTGTATACTTCGTGTACTAGAAAGTAAAAACGATCAAACTTTTTTTCTATCAATTTTACGAAAATGCTCTAGCTACGAAGTAAAGTGTTACTGAAATTTTTTTTCTACAGACAATTTTTTGCAAACTTCGCAAAATCAAAGCATAAGGAGAAAAATTTAACACCTATTCGAAATTAATCAGGTGCTTTTTCACAATTTATAAATGTCTTGGACGTTATCTGTGTGATATTCAAAAATATTTTTGGGCCTTTTCATACCAAATATAAAGGAAATTTAACTAACATAAAACTTACACTTTACTGTTTTTCTTAAAAAATAAAATTATAGATCTAATTCAAATATATCAAACAGCTTGGAAAATAAATAAGAGTCTCATTATTATCCATTAAAGTTCAGAATGAAAATAAAAACCTGTATATAAATCAGAATTTTATTTAAAAAAATTATACTTTACAAATCACAGCACACACACAAGATATTGTGATAAAACACACTATCTAGCATGTGACGGTGGAGTTTGGAAATAATTCAATGCCTGAGACTACTATTATTATTAGAAGTACTGTCTTCAAACTCGTTAATATCGTGTCGGGATGCATCATAGGTTTGTAACACATATTAATGGATTCTTGTCTCATAGCATTTATTAAAATTCAGCTCGCAATTGGCATAAGAGCTACCAAAAGCAATGTAATTCAGGCATTTAGATTTGATCACTTAATGAAGAATGCATATCAGCAAAACTATAACGCTCAAGGAACTAGTGCATAAATACAGTATCATTGAAGTAAGCATTGATATTTTCTTAGAAATGGTTTTGTGTTCTTACATTTTAAAAAAGAAATAAACATTTTCACTGACTATTGAAATAAACTTAAACTGCAGATGTTATCAGACTCTTAATAAGATAACTAAAAGTCTGTTAAGATCACTCAAACGTTAAATTTAGTTGATATTTTCTTTATGTTTCCATGTAAACCAAAATTTTCTCTAACAAAAATACAATATTTAAAACATAAAAAATAAAATTTCCATCCCTTTTCTTTGACATTTGTTTCAATGTTTGTTCAAAATGAGCAAAAAATAAATTGAATAATAATTATTTGAAAAAATAATTGTTTTTTTTTCGGAATTTATTTCATTTTGATGAATTTAAAAGAAATTCTAAGTAGTGTAATATAGAAAACTCATCTAGAAAAAAAACTGCTATAGTTTTAAAAAATCACACCTAAACCTTAGTTATTTTTTTTCAATTCAATTTTATATAACGAAATAAACAACCCCATTCTTTTCTTATCACCCCCGGGTTCTCAAATTTTTCTATGCTTGAATGGGGTATTGAAAGAGATTGGGCAACAAAATCTATTTTACTTAACAATTCGATTTAAACATTGAAATAAAATCTTATATAACATAAGTGTATTACAGGGAAAACAATTGAAACATATTACAATTTCAATCCAGGCTGACAAATATTAAACAGAACTTTTACAGAATCCAAATTCGGACACACACAACTAGAAAAAAAATCCAAAACTGACCTTCTTTCTGAAAGAAGACCTCAATGCAGATAGCGTTAAAATGCCCCAAGCGAAAGGGGGTGTGGGGTCTTGGATCCTGTGGTATCTCTAATTTGCAGTAAGTACATTCTTATCAGCACTCATTGTGTCGACCGCTACCCTACCCAGCTAATCAATCAAAATGTCAAACCACGGAAGGGGGAAGAAATTCGGAAAAATGCGTTTATCGCGCTTTAGAGACAGTTCACAAGAGACGTATATTTCCGGGCTGACCGCTTTCGGCGTGTCTCTGACCACACGTTGAAATGCGTGTTATCCGCTTATGGGATAGTCCAAGGTCGACGTAGAAATACGTGTGAAACGCTCAGAGGGTTAAATCTTGAAAAATTGTCTACACCACTGCCTAATTAAAAAACCGCAACAAGTTTACAAATGTCTATAGGAACTATTTCATTAGAAATAATTGCTATTGTGCTATACATTATAAAAAAATTTTAAACACATAGCAAAATAAAATCTTGAAAACACACAAATTACACAATTAAACATGAAAAAACTGGACAATAGTAAAAACTAAATGCAATGGAAAAACTAAAAAAATGCAATAAAAATGAAAGGAGGAAGATGAAAAACAAATTAATACAATAATAAAATTAAAATTAAAAATGTACACAAGAAACAGAGAAATGAGCCGCACAGAGATTTAATAAGTTCGATTTTGAAGAAGAGTTAATTGACGGAACTCTATTTGAAGAAGGTGAAACACGGTGGATCTTGGAAGAAGTCCTGAAAGAACGAATAAAGCAGTTCTGAATTCATTAGGGATGGTGGGCTGAAGACGAGGCGAAGTTGAATGTTTAACTGATGAAACGAGACCTTCCATCTCAAAAAAGGATGGTGAGATGAGGAAGAGATTAAAAAGCAGGATGTACGGTTGAAGTTTGGCTGGTTCTAAATTCCCTCATCTCAGGAAGAGGATGTTCGGTTACAGAAGTTGCTGTTTGTGGAAATGTTGGCCAAGATTTTAGGAATGGGTCGAAAGCATTGGACTCTATAGAGAGAAGGATATTTAAGGAAAGAAAAAAACAATTAATTGTGATCTGGACGGGAAAGACTGGTTTCACTTTGGAGAAAGTGGAGCAAATTATGGATCTTCATTTTTGGCGCTGAATTGTTGGCTACGATGCTGAAGCAGGCTGGTTGATGTTGTAGGCTGGGTGGTGCCATATGAAAGGAGGTAATGAGGAGGCAAACAGCGGCATAATGGATTGGTGTGTCGATTCCCCCACAAGAATAGAATGAGGTTTCAATGAGGTTGAATCTTTGGAGAAACGAAGGGAAAGGCCCATGTCAAGTGAAAAAGAAAACTTTGCTGCGTGTCCAGTTGATTGGTTGCAAGCTAACTTTGGTAATGATGTTCAGAATGAGCCCCCCGGTATCTCCATCATCCCAAGCTATTTGCCAGGTGCCCATCATCTTCTGACATAAGAATGTTCTGATGAAAGATTTGGGTATCTCGAGTGGTGTTACTGGAAAATTTTCCGTTCCTGCTGCCTCCTTAGTAAGTCTGTCTCATTCTTCGATCCCGATGTAACCTGCATGGGCTTTGATTCACGACACTCTGATGAGAGGATGACTATGGAGTAACTTGAAGATTTTACGGGTAATTGTATTGTGACTTTTTGGATTTACTGCTGATTTGTTGCTGGCTTTGCTGTCTACAAGAATAGTCAGTTGTTGAGTTGGGAGCTCAAAGTGGATCTTGGAGACTGCTTTTCACCCAGACACAAACTCCCTTCGGAACACCATACCGGTTAGCATTAAAAGCCTACAAACCACCCTCGGAGATCTTTCAAATAATGGAAAACAGCGAGAAAGGAACTTCCACAGAATTCGGGTTAAAATTCTGCAAAAACTGTATCCAAAAATTGCACCAAGAGCAGCACAGATACAACCCCATCAAACCCTCCTCGAAGAAGAAAAGTTCTCTCAACAAGAAATAGATGACATCTTCAAGAAAATTCCTAAAGGTAAAGCCCCTGGATACGATGGCATTGATAATATCATTGTAAAAGTAATTTTTAACTCCTTTCCCTCTCATTTGTTAGACTTTTTCAATAAGTGTTTAGAACTGAAATGTTTCCGGGATCCTCTGAAAATTGAACTTCTTATACTGTTTCATAAGACGGGCAAAGAGGAACAGAATATTAAATCTTACAGACCAATATCTTTGCTCCCCCACACTTAGCAAATTGCTAGAGAAACTCCTTCGTCAAAGATTTAACTTCCAATTAAAGACAGAAAAAACTCCAACATTCACTGCAGTACGGATTTAGAGAAGGGAAGTCAGCTGACGACGCACTCCCGCATGTCTCATCTCTTCTCGAAGCTCAAGCTCGAAGGCAGTAAAAACATGCTGTGTTGATATCTTTAGACATCTCAGGTGCATTTGACAGTCTACAATACTCTTCCATCAGAGATAGATTAGCTTCACTCTCTCTCTCTTCTCCAACATTAGTGAAACGCTTCTTGACACTTTAAGAAACAGAAAAGTGACGATGCAAACTAGCGAAGGGCCGGTCCTCTGGGAACAGACAACCAATACTAAATTTCCTTCAGAGAATTCTCTTTTGATAGCTTTGCGATCGTACCACACTTTTCTTTTGTTTTGATTTGCAGCATTTTATACAATGCCAGCTCTTCACACATTTTTAACACATTTATCAATTGAAAAACGTATTCAACAGCATTATTTTCTTCATCCTCAGAATTAATACATTGTTCATATACTTATGTTACAAGTGTTCTAAGAGTGCCACCATAAGCTAATTCTGAAGGTGTAAATCCAGTATTTTTGTGCAAAATAGTTCTTAAAGCAAATAGAGCTTCTGGAATTTGCTTTTCCCATTCAGGGGCTGCTTCATGCAAAAGACTTTTAAAATTCTTTTAATAGTTCGGTGAAATCTTTCAACAGAATTGCCTTGAGGATGGTGTACTGAACTTCTAGTTACCTTTATTCCAATTTTTTCTGCAAATTCAATGGCTAGATTGCTCATAAATGAAGTACCTTGATCAATTTGTATTTCTTTTGGGAAACCCATTCTACTGAATATTTGTATCATGACTTCAATTATTGACGTTGATCCAATATTAGGAACAGGTACAGCATCAGGATATTTTGAAGGTAAACAAATATCTGTAATCAAACACCTATTTTCATTGGGAGGAGTTGTTGTTAGAGCTCCGCATGCGTCAAAGTTTATTTTTGAAAATACTTCTGAAATTATGGGTACTAAAGTCAAAGGAGCTTTTGTTTTATTCTTAGTTTTTTAACATGGATCACACGTTTTAACATACTCTTCTATTTCTTTATAACAATTAGGCCAATAAAAGTATCCTGCTAATCTATCTTTAGTTTTAACAATGCCTAAATGTCCGAAAGTACGATCATGACATAATGACTTGATTTGATCTGTATATTTTTCTGGTACAACATTTAGTTCTCTTTCGTTTTCATTTTTGTCGATTTTCTTTTTCATCAACATACCGTTTTATTTTATTTTGAAATCATTTTGTTTGCTAGAAATCTCATTTTTGGCTTCGCTAAGCAATGGAGCTATATCTCTGCTTTGATGTTGAGATTCAATAAATTCCGTAGAATTGACTTCAATTAATTTCTTAATTTCCTTATATTCTTCATCAGCTTGTGGCAAAATCTCTTCATCAATTTCAAAATGCGTCATTTCTTCTGTTTGCTCCATTTCAGCTTCTTTGTTTCAATCTTATTCTCTAGATATTTTTGCTTGAGATCGTGTCATAACTGCATTTATCTTCTCTAAATTAAAGAAGGGTTTATCTTTAAGCAACTGAGGCGTTTTGTTACCCAGTACATATTTGGCAGGATCATTTGTAGCAACAGCTGCTTTTGTTTTTATATGACCAAGTTCGCATTTAATTTTAACTTCCTCCAAAGGTAGGCTCACTAAATGGTCATTTAACAGATGTTGTACCCGAACATGTTCTCAAGTCATTTTTGCATAATCTACAAATTTTTGTGAAATAACATCCACTACTGCTCCAGTGTCTCTAAGAATACAATTTCAAACCCATTAACTATACCTCTAACAGTATATGTCACTAACAAGTCATCATTTGAAGATATACACTTTATTTTTTCATTTAATTTTAAGCGAGGGCATTGCGGTTTATAATGCTCATATGACCAGCACTCGAAAGAGCGTGGTCTATATCTTTTGTCAAAAGAATTATCTTGATTCTTATTTTGAAATCGATCTCTCTGTCGAGCGTCTTCTCTTTGACGGTGATCTTTTTGGTGTCGATAATCATTCCATTTATCAGGATGTTTTGAAT
Organism: Araneus ventricosus; assembly: GCA_013235015.1. Taxonomy (NCBI): domain Eukaryota; kingdom Metazoa; phylum Arthropoda; class Arachnida; order Araneae; family Araneidae; genus Araneus; species Araneus ventricosus. The sequence goes on along the minus strand of BGPR01014383.1, from coordinate 20,367 downwards.
GATGCGAATGCTCTATTTTATCGAGAAATTTTCATAACGAGGTTTAAATTGCGTTTTGTTAACTCTCTCAGTTTGAGTGGCAGACATTTTTGGTTTTATCGTTTTCCTCTCAACTTCAAAATCTTCAATTTTTTAACCATCTCAGTAGGTGAAATGATGGTGGTCCACTACCCATAAAATGCTCTTTAAAATCCGTAGAAGTCAGCTTCTTGATTTCATCTACTACCATGAGGTCTTTTAGCTGTTCAAAAGTATTGATGTTTAACCCAATCAACCATCCCTATAAATAGTTCTTTAATTCATAATAAAAATTATACCAAGAAGCTTTTTGGTGTTTATTAAATAGTTGTCGTAATTTTTCAGCACTCAATTTAAATCTTTGTAGTAATAAAGCTTTTACATACAAATACTTCTTCGCATCCTCTTCTGGTTCTCTAGCAATAAGTTGAACAATATCAGGAGGTAGCAATGAAATAGGTTTAGCCACTTGATTTTCTGCAGGTATATTCATAATTTTAGCTTGACGCTCAAATAACACCAGAAATAAGCTTATGTCATCTTCTTTAGGATTAAAACGTGACATTAAATCGTGCATTCTGATTTTCACAGGTTGATCAGGTATCTGCATAGATTCAACAGGCTGTGCCCTTGCTTTCTGACTTCAATTCAAATTTTTGTGATTCAAAAGCTCTGACTAGCTCTCGTTCACGTTCTTCCCGCGCTTCCTTTTCACGTTCTCTTTCAAATTCTCTTTCTTCTTTTAAACGTTCTCTTTCCCGCTCTTCCTTAATGGAACCATGTAATTTGCGCGTAAATTCCTCATCATAACTGGGAATTCCAGTAATCAATTTATGCAACTGTTTAACTTTAAATTCTTTTTTCACAGTCATACCCAATTCTTCTGCCAATACCTGTAAATCCTCTTTCCTACTTCTAGCTAAGTATACCATACTGAATAAATTACCTTCGATGGACTGTTAAATATAATTCAATCTAACAAAACGTAATTATATCAAACAGTACAGTTATAATCAACTTACTTATAACTTCTTTCAGCAATATCTTCGTATTTATTTAAATACTTGAACATTAAATATACTTACTCATTGTTTCCCGTAAGCTTCTTCAATAAACAAAACACAAAGATACTGATATGCAAAAGGAAACTTATATAATTCAAAATAACTTAAAGGTAAGACACATATCAATTATTAATAAAATATAACCTTATTAACTTCATGTATTTATCATATACCATAAATAACTAACATTAATTACATAATGCACTTTTTCCAAATTGAGAAAAATATGAAATAAACCACTGTAAACTTGGTGAAATACAAAATTCATTCCAACTAATATTTACCAGTTTGACAATATATTTAAATTACACACGTCAGTTTGACGTTATGAATATATATCAACCCACCAGGTTGGCGAGCACTACAATTAGACCATTGCCAGTTTGGCAATATACAATAGAATTTTACACGTCAGTTTGACGTTACTAGTTAATCACAGGCCTGGTTGGCGAGAAGTATGACAGATTTATGCCAGTTTGGCAATATAATTAAATTACACACGTCAGTTTGACGTTACTACTTACTATCGATAAGCCTTGGTTGGCGAGAACTTTAAATGCATAGTTACCAGTTTGGCAACTAAAATTAGCGATAACTTTTCTTTTTATTCTAAATGGCAGGATGGCATACAAGTATCACTTTTAAATTCGTAGAAAATAAACTGTATTCCAAAACAAATTAATATAATAACAATAAACATGAAAACTAACTTTTAAATATAACTTTTTCACAAATAACTAATATAAATTTAGGCT
>BGPR01014383.1:0-18520 GCA_013235015.1 Araneus ventricosus | reverse complement strand
TTTACAAAACTTCAGCATCTCTATTGGCAAATGAGACCAGCATTATGGAAATCGTAAAATGCACTCCTCATAACCAAAATATCTCGGTGAACCTCCATTATAAGACTGTGATGTATTTCAGAATAGTATGAAGAATCGTGGAGCCTTCTTTATCAAAAATAATTTATTTATTGGACGTCTACCACAGCACAAACATCCAAAACAAACACATACACTTAGATCACAAACGTTACATCACTGACTTACAGCGAATTCCAAGTTCAATCTCTCAACCTTCTTTTTCGTTGCTAGGCAACGTTAGCAAAAGACAAATATATCGTTGTCATACTATTTTTATAATCTATAGAAAAGAATTATGCCAAACGGTATATTTTATTAATTTCTTTTTCATCCAAACGATATTTTAAAATTAATTTCTTTTATGACCAAACGATATTTTAACTAATTAATTTCTTTCTTTAAATATTTTAATAATTCTACAAATATATATTTTTATTCGCGCGTTGCGAATATTAAAATATATATTTCTTTCTAAGGTTTGTCAACTACATTTTAAAGACTGAGACTCCCTTACTACTTCTAAGCCTGTTCATCCGAAAACAGGAAATGTTATACAGATTCCACTAAAAATAAAATGGCAAATAAATTATTCGTCGTTGTTGAAGTACTGATGATTAAAGTCATTGAAACGTATCATGTATTTTTAATGTGAATATTAACTGCTTATCATTGTTATCAATTTAGCAGAGTTTAGAATTTTTATTGATCTCTGGAAATGCTTCTGAAATACTAAAATCAAAAATATAAAAGCAAATGGAGATAAAAAAAAATTTAATTTCATAAAAATGAGCACATCTATTTATTTTTTATGATTAATCAATTACTAGTTTTCTGAAATTCAAATATGACATTTTTACATGGTATAGAAAATTGTTCATCCTTGGAATAAACTAATAGGTCCAATTTAATATTCAATTTATTTTAAATTTATTTTAATTTTGTTAATTTCATGATACTAATCTATAGAATTTTTTGCTGAGTATCAATTTTGAAAAGTATGTATTCTACATATATAACACAAAATATAATCTCATTCCGTTTTTCTATCCATAGACTGCGTCCTGATGTCATCCCAACTCATTTTCTCAATCTACCGACATACCTTTCGTCGAGGGAACCATGTAGAGAAAGCCCTAATAGTCCTTTTTACTATTAGGGCCAGAATTCAACAGGATTTAATAGTATGAGCTATCAAAGAAAGTTGTGACACTAAAAGAATGTATGATAAATCAAAGACTTTTTATAAAACATGAAAACCTATGTTTTCTAGGCAAATGTTTAGGAAATTATGCAAATATTCGCCTGTCAAAGTTTTAGTAGGTAAAATATGAAAACTTCTTTAAATTTCGATATAACACTTCGAATCATAAACACATGAGCACTAGAAGCACAAGAATCAGTATTATAACTTATACCTACTATATTACCACCCTTATAAACAACATATTCTTTTAAATTTCATCTAACATTAATATTACAAGCTTATCACAATTCTTTAAAAGTAAAAGTTTCTTTTAATATAATGCAGGAAATTATTGTTCATTTGTTATTTTGATGAACTTAAGTCAAATGAAATAGATAGATTTTTGACAGTATTTTGGTGAGGAAGTTTAAGACTATTACTTTTTCTTATGAAACGATAAGCTTGTGAAGAAATCGTAAACAATAATGTTGCACAAATTAATGTATCTGTTAAATATCTAAATTCATGTTTATTGCAAAAAAGAAATGAAATTTGTTCAGTTAATAATAAGATCGCAATTTTCTGATAATTTTAAAGCATTAATAAAGTTATGTATAATAGGATTTTGCAAATCTATATTTTCACTATTTAATTTTAAAAAAATCCTGTAATATGTCATTGAAATTATTCATATTATAAGGCAAAGAAACTTTGCATAGCTTACTCAGTCCCAAATCTCCATGATAACGTGTAATATTCAATTTCTCATCAGTAACAACTGAATATTGAGTTTTTGGTGCTGGGTTAGAAGTTACATAAGTAAGAATGATTGAAGATGAACTTTCTAAAACTGTCTATTTTTCGTCAATCAATTTAGAAGAATAAGATAATTATTTAGTGAACTAAAAGTCCCTGTTTAACATACATTATTTTAGTGTCGCAACTTTTTTTGATAGCTCGTGCTATGAAATCTTCAGTTCCGGCATTTTTACTATTAGGGCTTTCTCTACAAGGTTTACTCGACGTGAAATATGTCGGTAGGTTGGGAAACTGAGTTGGGATGGCATCAGGACGCAGTCTAAGGATAAAAAAAAAGAATCAGGTTATATTTTGTGTTATTATATACGCACAATACATATTGACAAAGTTGACATTCAACAAAAAATTCTATAGATTAGTATCCTGAAATTAACAAAATTTAAAATGAAATTCAATATTAAAATAGAACTGTTAGCTTCTCCCAAAGATGAACAATTTTCTGTACCATGTGAAAATTTCATCTTTTAATTACTGAAACTAGTAATTCTTTAATCACATACGGCATATGAGGGGTGAAGGTTACTGACGTAGCTGTAAAAGGTGCGAATTCGAGCAGGGTATGATTAATCACAGGCAGAGTGATGTCTGTGGCATAATTCCCTAGTTCGCCTAGTAACACCGTAATTCGCACTATCATAGACACATATACTCACTTCCTTCAGAAGGGTTCCTTCATGGTGACACAGTGCGGACAACACGGAATAAAAAAAACATGTTTTAGAATGGTAACATATTTAATAGAAGAAAAATTAAGTTAAAAACATAAATTAAACTGCTACCTTATATGACCACGCGCTCGGTGAGATGATAATAAAAAATGAAATAATGATCAGGTGGAACATCGCATTTAAATACTGCAGCAGCCTCTTTGCCATTGGTTAACAGATGACTTCAACAAAATTGGCGGGTTGGACACGCATGCAATTATAAACGACACAGATGGTGAGGATGCCACACATATAAAAAATAAATAGATTTGTTCATTTTTATGAAATTAAATTTTTTTTATCTGCATTTGATTTATATTTTTGATTTTAGTATTTTAGAAGCATTTCCAGACATCAATAAAAATTCTAAACTCTGTTCAATTGATAACAATGATAAGCAGTTAATATTCACATTAAAAATACATGATACGTTTCAATGACTTATGACAGAAAATTTATTTTACCTTTTTATTTCTAGTGGATCCTCTATAATATTTTCTGTCTTTGAATTAACAGTTTTAGAAACAATTATTGAGGTCTGAGCGTTTAAAATGTAGTTGACAAACCTTAAAAGGAAATATATATATAGAGAGAGATATAAATTTGGAAGCTAAAATAATTTGAAAAATAGGAAATGTTTCAAATAGTTTTCTTTAATGGCAGTTAAAGCACGATTTAAAAGGAATGAATAAACTACTAACAAAGGAATAAAATTACTAGAAAGCAAGTGCAATCAGTGAGTCAGTATTGTTTAAAATATAGATACATGGATCTATTCAGAATTAAAAAAGAATAAAATGAAATTTTGAACATGACATTAGTTCCAATATCTCACATAATACGTACAGTTGTAAATACATACATTTTATTAAAAAAAATTTTATAGAAGGCCAAGATGTTGCAAGTAAAAAAGACAATTGCAGTAATGAAAATGCTTATTTTTTATGCCAAATAAAAGGAATTTATTCATACAAATCTTAATATTAAAATTAGTTAATTAGTTTTAAAAATGTTAACTTACCCTGCTATATTTTGTTGGAGTAAAATTTCTCGCTTTACAGTCCAAATTCACCTGTTGCGTAGCTCTGTATATTTAGGAAAGCTATACACTTGAATGTTAGGTCCCTTTTTATGATAATTCGAACTACTATGAGGCACGAGGCATGAACAAATAATTTTGGAGGTAATATAAGTTCAAGTTATAAAATAGTATCTTTACATATCAAATAATTCAGTCAAATTGCGATACAAACGCACGTGCATAGTAGGGTGGCCCGAAAAAAATCAAAAAATTTTTCATGTCGCTATACTACGGAAAAGGTGCTAATGAGTGAGAAATTTAAAGAGGAAAAAATTAAGGATATGAATTGATATCTTCAGCTTGCGCATCGGCCTTGAAAATCGCAGAAAGTGACGAAAATCGACTATATTTTAAAAAATTTTAAAATTTCTCTTTATCTGTTTATTTTTCATTAACCGCTAAGTGCTAATCCTCTTTAGAGTAATAAAGTTTATTTTAAGAAAATCCGTCTATAATTTCCTATGGCACGTTTCCTCCAAAATTGACAAAAATATGTGAAATTACTACAATATGCAATTTTTAGTTCCTAACTCTCAACATAATCTTTGTACCTAATTTTCTCGATGAGTTACAACAGATAGATGTATATTCAAGAGCCAGCGGGAGTGATCTCCTCTAAACTTTCTCGTATACTTTCTAAGTGGAGATTCGTCAAAATCTAGAGTTCGAATTTTTTTGACGATTACAATACTTTCTCTTTGTATACTTCGTACACGAGAAAGCGAAACAAACAAACAAACCTGAAATCAAATATATGTTGCCACGTTTCAAAAAAATATTACTTTGAAGCAGGTGCGATAAAATAGGCAATGCAATGAATACTAAAGCGAAAATTCTGCTTTGGAATTGATTTCCCAAGAAAACAAATTATACTACCACAACCGTAACAATGCAAAAGCGCGTAAATAAAATATTTGCTGAAATAATGAGATCGGTTTGAATTTTATTTACAACAATAAAAAATTGTTAGAATTCATGTTTGAAAACATTATTTATTGTTGTAAATAAAATTTACAACAATAACAGACTGCTACCAGTACGCATGCGCATAAGAATCGGATTAAAAGAAATTGAATATGTAATTCGAATGCCTCTTTTTGACGGATTTGACCCAAAATTTTATACGGACCTACATTCGTGACGATAAAACTGTGTACAAAATTCTATCCATCTAGCTATTCAAGTTTTTGAGGTATAGTGTTCACATGGCCGCGGTCATACAGACAGACTTCCCGTTGACGGATTTTGTCCAAAATTTGACAAAAACCTACAAATTATGTTTAAAGACAACGTACGTGGAGATTCGTCAAAATCTCGAGTTCGAATTTTTTGACGATTACAATACTTTCTCTTTGTATACTTCGTATACGAGAAAGTAAAAAATTATTTATGTCTAAAAATATAGTAACTTCATTTATTTTCTGTATTTATTGTAACATAATGCGAAACAAAGCTACAGAATTACAATATCATTTGTTGCTTAAGAATGAATGGCAAGAATGCAGAAAATAACAAAAGAAAAATTTAACACATAGTTATCTCTCTTAAATTTTACGCATGGAACTGTACTTTTTCCAAATGATACTTGGAAAAATTCGGAAATAACGGATCTAACCCCGATGTTGATGAAAAAGCGCCCAAGAAGGTGAATGATATCTTCCAAATATTGTAGCTGTCATAAAAGCGGCAACATTTATTGAAATTTTGTCTATTCACGATCATATCCCATTACCACATTCCAGGTGGTTAACACAATACGAAGTCCTTGGTGAGTAAATTAAGTGAAAAGAAACTTTTCTTCAAATCGTCTATGGCATAGTAAAACCAGAAAATAGTTCACAGAGGCCAAAGCACGTGTTCAAAGGAATCAAAGCACCTCGTTACCTTTCTGAAAACTTTCTTAAATCTATTGATCCTGTAAACAAATGCAATGCATTTTTTTACTTGTACTGAAAATATAATTCTGGTCAGGACACTGGATGAAAAAAAATACAGCAGAGAACTAGACATTTGGCAAATTTCAAAGACGATTCAGTCAGTCGTAAAAAGAGAAAAACTATCTGAAATTTCAAGAAATGGATGCTCGCATTTTAACTCCTTCCCTAATATTTCTTCTTTTTCCCATTCTAACTGTATCCCTGGTCTTTTAGTGGTGTTTTTTTTTACTACGCTTTTTTTGTGATCAATGAAACCTTTAAGAGTCATTTCGTAATTTCATTGTGTTTCATAAGTTTACCAATTGAAGGAACAGAAATAACACCAATAAATGAACTTAAAAACTTGTGAAATAGAGAAATGTCCTTATCTTATCCCCATGATTTTCCTTAAATAATATGCCACAAGGTTAACACATTAAACCCTCATGTTAATTAGCTATATTCGAGTGAAAGAAAATTATTATAAGATAAGCAAGTGTTTTCAGCTTTTTCTAATATTTTTAATTATAATTCAGAACACATAAATCGTTCTTTAAATACAAATTTGTTTCATATACCTTTATACCTATTAATTATAATTCTTTACTCGTCTTAATTGTAATTTTGTCGCGAATTTCGTATAAGAAGTTATGTTATAAGCCATCAAAACAAAACAAAAATAATTTTTTTCAGATCGGACATTTATAACGGAAGTATAGAATCTTTCTCTGAAAGTGATTAATACATTTTTTAAATTCCATTTTTGATTATCGTTCTGTGCTTGCTGTTTTTATTTTAATTCATCTTAATGAAGATATAATTAATACTGCTACCATATGACTTTAAACTTCTTCTTATTTGTAATTTAATGTTTAGCAGAACTCGAAAATTTTAAAATTGCTAATCAATTATTAATTCTCTATCAGATCAATCGTCTCAAAAGTGATTCAACCCCCTCCTACAGTTGATGGTTTTTGAAAGATGAAAGAAACTTTAATATTTTTTTTTACCGTTTCTTTTTTTCAGTGTGTCATCGATTTTTATTAATTTAGTAGAACAAATTTCATTATTCTCTTGGCTACTACTTTCATGTTTGCATTTATGTCAAACCCAAGTTTTTATTTTTTTCTATTTCTGATTTCAGCGAGATGTCTACTACAAAATGGTGGATGGCTTACAAAGTCTTGTGGAAGTAAGTTAATGCATCACACAGGTGCACACGCATTTTGGGCCAGGAATTTTTTAAACTGATTTCTTGTGCATTTTATGAGACCAAAACAAATATGACGTTAATTTTGACTCATCACCTGTTGTTAGTAATACATAACTGTTAATATTGCCGTACACAGGAATCCAACCAGTGGTCGTCGTAGATGAGTTGGTAGACCTCTGGACAGTAAATCTAATCCGTCTAATCTAATATCCGTGGATCAAATCCCTGTCACTATAGTTTAATCCGAGCATCGGTTATTTTTATTAAAAATTTAATTTATGTTCTGGGCAATTCAGCATTTTCCTCAACATTCTAGTTGGATAATTCTCAAATACTCTGTGAGTGTATAAATACAGAGTCCCAAAAGTTGTGGGCAATTTATATGTTCTCTTATGTTAAGATTTACTTCAAACTAATAAATCTACTTTATCGTTAACCCTAGGTAAACATTTGTCTAATAGACTGCCAAAAACTTCCAGCTTTTCGAATTCGATATGGTCCCGTAGCGCTCACTCCACCTCACTCACAGTACAATCATAACTAGTGAAATGAGTTATCCGAATGCGATAAACACGGCTAAGGAGGTTTGAAGTAAGTTGCAAAAGAAACGACTAAAAGTGAGGCAAACAATCGCAAGATTTGTACTTCCTACCCACCTACGATACACAGAATGACAACTTATGAGTGCAACAATTGCAACAAGGCTGTTTGCGGAGAGCGGACTTTAAGCATCTGCCAATAGTGGAAACTTTGATTTTCACCTGCTTTCTATTTTTTAATGAAATATTATAATATTTTTCTTCAGTTATATTAATATTTTTGAAATAAAATAAGAGAAATATAAATATATGCTTGTTTCTAATTCGCATTCGACGAGTGTAATGGTTGGTTACATTAAAATTAACGCCACTGTATACCCCGAGTGGAAGGAAGTAAGGTTCGAAGGACGTGAATATCGTGCTCCCGGAGTGAGACAGGATTGACCTCACATCTTTCTTTGTTTCCGTTAAGTTATCCTGACCGCCGTCCCAAGTTTCTAATAGAAATAGAGTACAGGGGCTTTCTTGGATGAGTGTAGTTGTGCACATACTGGCCTTAAGGGATATCGATTGGATTTACAGAGCCAAAGGAAAGAATTGAATGTTAAAAAGATGAATATTGACTAGATATGTTATAAGAATCAACACATTTTAATACACTTGATATGAAATTGGTAGCTATACATTGGTAAGGATAAAAGTAAAAAAACCACAACAAATCTAGATTATATAAAAGGAAGAAAAAAACACTTCTGGTTGAGAAAAACATAAAGATACCTATGTACAAAAAATACAGTGCAAGAATAAAAATAACTAATGATATAATAACAGGACTAAAACTATAAAGAAGGAAAGAAGCATGAAAATTTGAACTAATAATACCATGGTGATGATAATGTATTGAAAAGAGAGTTAAATTTTCAAAAACAACTATGCATAACTTGCACACGAGATACAATTTGAGCAGAGAAGGGGTCAAATGAGAATTCATAAAATCCGTTGAGATTGTTTTGATTGTCAAGGGAGGAGAGTCTAATGCTTTTTAAGAGTGTCGATAGTTTGAGACCTTCAAAAAATTGAATTAGAAAGGAAGAGAATGTCTTCATTTTCACAGATAAAATTAATCAGTTTTCTTATTTTAATTCTTGACAATGGTTTGTTGAGAATTCTTTTCCTCTAGAGATATTCTAGGTGGTTTGAGGGCTTGGTAACATTAAATGAGCTGGCTGATTGTGAAGTTCAGAGGGCTGCCCAACTCGCCATAACCACAGAAATCGATTGTTCTGTGGCTAAATTTCTTAAGGTAAGTTGGGAATGGGACATGTCCCATTGTAAATATGATTTCTGGTCTTTGTCACGGAGCTGTGGAAGACTAGACCTGTGGAAGGATGAGGGGGAAGTTCACAGTTGTCCGATTCATTCTGCCACAGTTGGGTGGAAATAGCAAGGAAGAGATTCAACATTCTTTTTGAGGAAGCTCCTGTGTGCTCGATATTGTGTTTGGATCCCTTCCAAGGTGACTTCATTTTCGAGGAGATGCGATGCCTCGTTTTCCGCTTGTACCACATGCGCCATCCAAGTTCAATATTTGGAGAGATGAGAAGGATGTTTTGAATACCCTGAGCAAGTGGATTGTTGGTTTTCAAAGACGAGATGGAATGGAGGCTGGATTCGCCATCGGTCCAAATTTTTATGGGTTGGTTGGATTGACTAGCCCAAGTGCATGCTTCCTTGATGGCATCTAGTTCAACTTGAAATACTGAATTCTGAGGTTTTTGATGCGACATCCATTCAGCTGTAGAGATGTTATTTTCCCGGACGCAAAATGTGCCGCCTGTTCTGTAATCTATTTTGGAGCCCTCTGTATAAATATTAATGGTCATTATTTTGAAAATGTGGTCGAAGGAGAAGCGGTCTTCTCTATCTTTTTCGATGGAGAATACCGATAGCGGTTTTCAGGCTAGATGGGCCTTGACCGTGATGGCTTTGCCTTCAAAGTCTTTATCTTCGAAGTTCTAATCTTTGAGTTGGCTGGATTTTCCAAATCTTGTCACACTGACGTAGACAGCTACTTATTCTGCTTTCAAGTGTAGGGGAAGTAGTCCGTCTGTTATCTGTAGGGTGGGCTTGGGAGTGAAATTTAATTATTTAGGGCTAAACCAAACTCTGTGAATCTTTGTACCTTCGAGACGAATTTGGTGGAGGAGCCGGGTATATATCGACGTGACCGGGTCATAGTGACGTCCTTCGCAGAAGCCTTCGTTTAAGAGGAATGCCTTCTGAAATCGGACTTTATTTTCCTGATAGTAGAAAGAGAACAAAAATAGTAAAAGATACCGGGCCAGTTGTACTGTGTCCTATTTAGCAACAACTAAGGAGACCATCAATCTTCCGAGGAGATGCTGAGGAAGGTCATAGCAAATGACTCAAGGAATACGATAGAGTGGCTAAGTTCAACAAATGGGAAGACATAATGTGACTAGGCAATGTTTATTTCTTTCTCGACGGTACCGATAAGATGCAGTCCGTAAATCAGAAAGACGCCATAAATTCCTGGGAAGCATTTAAAACCAGACTAAGTGGACTTCTTGGTTATCGTCAAAATAAAATGAAGGCTGGCAAGTTGGAACTGTTACTGTTAAGAAGAAAAATTCTCTATTTAGAGAATATCTTGCAAATCTTTTACTATTAACAAAAAATATTAATATTTTGTTATACAATATTAATACTTTGACATTTTTCGTAAATTTTAAAAAGAAATAACTAAGATTTATCTTAATGCCTCATAGCTTTTATGATTATGACGAATGTGAGATTTGGCTGGGGTCAAGATATACCAAGTCATTTGGACCGTACCCACTTTTGGTTGCTTGACAGATGTCCAAAATATATCTCTGGTCTTTGATCAATTATTTTCTGTCTACTTTTCGAGATGCACGATCTATTTGATAAAAATCTATAACTGGCGGTTTTTGATACTCATGAGATTCTATCCAATCGAAAGTTCTTAGGCCAGATATTTCCCCATACAAGTGCTGAAAACGGTAACGTAAAGGGAACTCAATGAAGTTTATTAAAAGGAACAGAACGCCGTCTCTTGCTCCGTACCCGTGACAAGACCGGTCTCTGAACGGTTTGATGGGCAAGACAGTATTAGTGTTCTTTTCTTTAGATGTTGTTTTACTTTTCTTTTTTGAAGGAGGGATTTGAATGTCTGGTAATTTGGAGCTTGTTGGTTGAGCTCGATGAAAAGTTGAAGGCTAGGGAGGCCGAAATATATCTCTGTCTCGCTTATGAATTTGACATTTCTCCGAATTTTATGCCTGGAGACGAGGTTATTGGCGACTCTTTTCAACTATTATTTTTCGAAGTTTGGCGCTGGCTTCTTCATATGCCAAGACATTGTGAGGACACATGCCGTGGCACAGTGAAGTCCATTCCAATTCCGCCAAAACTGCATTGATCGCTGTCAGAGAGGTGAAACCTTTTGAGGTCGGCAGGGAAAGGGCCATGGTGAGAGAAGAAGATAACATCCTCTCTAATCCAGTTAGTGTGACGGAGATTAACTGAGGGCATGTTTTTATAGATTTTCCTGCCTGTATCACCAATGTTCCAGAAAGTTTGCCACTCCTCAATCATGCTCTTCCGGAAAAGGACTTTTATGTGTGGTTTAGGTAGCTTAGTTAGTGTGTAAGTTTGTCTTGCGTTGCGTTTTTTGCCATTTGGTTTACTCACTCCTTGCCTCTATTGCATGCATTTGCTTTAACCTACGAGACTTTTATTCTTCTATTTGTTAGGAAAATTTTGGAAATTTGTCTTGTTTTTTGGTTTGTCTCTTTGAATTGGAAGATGCCATGATACTTGCTCTATTATCTACTAGTATTTTAAAGGTATTATGGTTTGACAGACGAGATGCATATATTACTGCTTCATGCAGTACAGTGAGTTCAGCTTGAAATACGGTGTGTTGTCATTGAGTTTAGCAGACCACTGGTAGGCCCAGATGTCATTGGGTAAGACGCAGAAGGCAGCTGCGACTCCGTGTTCGGAATTCTAGCCATCTGTGCAAATATTTATAATGTCTTTTCGGGGTATATTTGCTTATCCATAGAAATTTGGTTCGGTTGGAGATTCTCTGAAGGATGAATGGACCAGCCTTTTTCTTTTATCTCCAGATCTTGCGGTTCGATGTTTGTAATGTTAGAGGGAAGAGAGATTCTTAGGCAATAAATTAATGAAAATCTGGATTCGAAATGTAATTGCATGTGTAGGGGTGGAATGCCGAGTAGCGTTTGTAACTCTGCTGTCGGGGTTGTGCGAAATGCTCCCGATATCTAGAGTAGGAATGGCCATTGCATAGAAGAAAGTTTCCTCTTCATTCTGTTTGTTGGATTATAAACTATAATATAATTAAATGAGTTCATTTCTTTAAAAAAAACTTTTATTTTATTTCCTGGAAAGACAATTGGACCTGAACAGAAAAGAAAATCATATTTTTATATCCATTTAGACACCAACACATTTTGGAATAGTTTTTTGGAAATACTTGAAAGATTTTTATTGATAAAATCAGAAATTTCAAAAGCATTAATTGATATTAAAGAATAACAACCTTTGGCTAATGTAGAGCTTGAAATTCCCACTGCAATCGTAGCAGGCTTGAGGTCATTAAAAATGGGCTTAGAAAAACTATGCAGTCGAAAAGAGACTTTGCTCATTATTGGAGAGTTGAACCAACGAAACTTGGAATTTGCTAAGAATAAAATATGTTCTTTAATACAAAGAATTAATGAGAGAAGCAATGTTAGTTTAGTTGGATTAATGCAATATCTAAATTTTGGGAGAAAGTATGATGTTGTTGCAATTATTGCTCATCTTTTACTTCTAAGAAATAAAAACTCTTTGATTCAACAAGGCAAAATAATTTTGACAAGGCTCTCTTGCGAGGAAGACGAATCAATGTCCATCTCTTCTCACTCAGAAGAAGAGAGCACGGAAACATAGGAAGAGAAATATTTAAAGTTGTAAGAAAAACTAAAAAAGCGATCCACTCAAAAACAGAGGCCCTGCGTTGTTCAACTAGCAAGAGTTCTGGCTTGAACAAGATAGTGAAGCAAGAATTGCAATTATTTGACCCAACAGAAAATATATTTCAAACTGTGCGAGGCCTCTAAAACAATTCCTCCAACATCAGCTAAAGCTGAGAGGGCATTTTCTGCTGCCGAGTTGTTCGTAACAAAGCTAAGAACTATTCTGAGTGATAAAAGCATACATTGCTTATGTGTTTTTAAATCCTACTTTAAAAATGAATAATTAATATATTTTATTTGTAGCTCAATTTCTAAAGGAGTATAAATTTTGGAATTTATGAATGATATTATTTTGTGTAATTATTATTTATATCAATTAAAAATAACTAATTTTTAGTTTTTTTCAAATTTTGATGCACTGCTGGAATCCCGGGAATGATTGTTATGTTCCCGGGATTTCCCAAACATTCCGTGGAAGGAAAAAAGGGCAGGAAATCAGAAACCCTACTCACTACACTTTTGCACTTCATGATTCATTTTACATTGTCTATCAATGTTTCGGAAGGGAAAATATCTGACTTCCAAGATTTGCCCAAAGGCGCAACGGCCGATGTCGGACGATGAAACACGGCCGCTTTAGTATATATTATTTTCTTTTCTCTATCTTCCTTATTTAAAAAGTAATTTCTGAGTATACAGATGCCAAGGAATGCACTTTGCTTAATGCGACTGTCGGTTCACAATGTGTATGAACACTTATTTTATTTTTTGTTTTACAGACAGTCTGCGCTGATCCGAATTTGGCGGGCATGTGTTCTAGAGATCAAGAATGTATGGTAAGATACCCTTTTTCAATTGAATAACCGACAATTGAAAATTACGAGGTCAATCCTTTAAGTAGGTTACAAAGACCAATAAAAAATGGGAAATCAGGACCTGCAAAGCATGCTTATTTCTCTACATAATTCACATTTACATTGATACATTTATCCCATCTCTTCATTAGTTTTCAATTAGTTTTGCATAAAAGTTTTGGATTGTTGTTTCAGCCACTTATGAACCTCACGTGACACGTTTAACGTCTGTATGAGTTGCAAAACGCCTGCCGCCCAGATGGAATTTAAGCGAAACAAGAATCTAGAAATCCATTAAGGGGGGCTACGGTTGAATAAAGATTTCTGTGT
The DNA here is from genome assembly GCA_013235015.1 of Araneus ventricosus. Taxonomy (NCBI): domain Eukaryota; kingdom Metazoa; phylum Arthropoda; class Arachnida; order Araneae; family Araneidae; genus Araneus; species Araneus ventricosus. The sequence continues at coordinate 4,788 of BGPR01014383.1, read as the reverse complement.
TTTTAACTCTTAATTTTTAAGAATAACTTAACTGAATTAATTGTAAATTTCAAATTAATTAATTTGATTAAATTAATTTTGTTTAATTTTAATTAATTAAATTTAAATTATTAAATATATGCAAGGGAGGATCTTGGAGTCCGTGAAGGATATTTTGGAAAAACCATGTTTCGTTTTCTCACCTTCTATTTTAAAAGTTTCGTCGTCTTTACAAAATTACCAATTAGTCGCGGCCAATCTCCTTGACTTTTTCTTGTAAAATATGTCAATCATTTCTTCAGCTTTGGCTTTTATATCTTTATGAATGTTAGAAAGGCAGCCTATTGAGCCTTGTCTGTCCCATTCAGCTCGCAATAGAATGATCGAGACACTTTTTGTGCAGAAAAACTCTTCTCTGCTGTGCTTGTCGTCACAAGAATCGTCCCAAATATTTGTAGAACAATTGCAAAAATCGGCAAGAATGATCTATAACACTCTTCGAGAGTTTCAGCAGTCCCAACACACTTTCCCATTTTGTTCGCCATATTTTGAATTCGGATATTAACTGAATATGAATATATCACGTGCTATATATGAATATATACCACGTGAATAATATAATTGTCGTTGATGATTGAAGTCTTCGATGACATAAAGCCTTTCAGAGGTAAAATCAAATAAAAGTCTGGGTTAAATATTATCTGAAGTTCAGAAATAAGCTAATCAACTGTAGGCATAAATATCACTCATCTGAAATATTCTTCAGTATTGGTTGAAGGAACATTTTCACTAGTCGTTTGCCTCTTTGATTTCACTGTTAACATCGTAAGTGACACTCGTATCCAAAAGTTGAGCATAATTCGAAAAATAATTGGGTTAATATGGGTACCGTAGCTCACACAATCAATTGTGGAGAATCGTGGGAAGTATAATTGTAGGAATTCACGTTCGACAGCGAAGATTTGGGCTCGAGTACATTTACGGAACGAAACAGAAAGTATTGAAGATGAAAATAATTTGAACTCACCCAGTTTCACAGAAATCTTTTAATGTTTTGCAACTTTTATTAATGGTTTTGCTTTCTAGCCGATGAACTTACATTGATTTTCGTAAAAACAGCACGTATATTCGGGGAGATATAAAGGATTAAAAAAAATATATCCTCATTTTTGCGCATGTTTTTTGCTCATAAGATTTAAAATTTTCTATCATATCATACGAAATTTACAGAATACGCGACAATATATACTAGAGTGGCAAAATTCGTGGGATAGATCCTAACATCGTATGAGTCTTCCTTTTACCCGCCAAAGTCTAGAGGGTACCGACCAGAGTGATGAAGCAGAGAATGATTTGTGCTCACCCCGTTCTACAGGAAGGTGATAATGAGTTGCATATTTTATCAATGGTTTTGTTTGCTGTGTGCGATACTTAAATGCATTTGGGTAAAAATAGAATGCATTTTCGGGAAGATATAAAAGTTTATTTCAAAAAAAATCTTAAAAGTTTTCCGCATGTGTTTTGCCTAAAACAAACTGAGTTTTCAGCCAAAATGATAAGAAACTTACAGAATACTTGGCAATATGTTACCGAAGCATTGTATTCAAATTTAAAGAATACACTTTGAATATTATTGGAAATACGAGTAAGCGAAATATAATTTTTTTTTCATAATTTGGAAGTCAGATTCATAGGGTAGCTTATATAAAAATTCCAATCGAATATACCATTAATATTTAGAAAAATATCGCTATTGAAGCTAGTCGAATTTCTGTTGGTCTTTAAGACAAACAAAATGATGAGAATTAATATTTTCACATAAATTGATATTTTTTAAACTTTGAATAGTATTCGGCGAACTGCAATTTAAATTATGTATTTTATTCATAAATATGTATGGAATTTAGCATATTCAATCTTTATAGTGTTTAATAAAACTATTCGAAAATACGAAAGTTGCAAATCTTTATCAGATTTCCGTGAAACGGTGCGAGCCCAAATCATTTTCTTTTATATTGCTTTCTGGTCGGTCCCCTCGGGACTAAATCTTCGCTGTAAAATGTGAGTTCTGACGATTGCACTTCCCTCGGCCTGTTGACAGTGGCGAAGCTGCAACTTCAGCCACCCGTTCCCTTTTACAAGAAACTTAGGGCCCATAAACATCAAAGTAAAAGTAATAAATTCCAGAGGAAATAAACATTTTATTAGTAATATAATTCATTGTTTGTCAACCTTGATTTCTGCAGATATTGTAGTTTCTGAAATCCTGGGTCCTTCCCCATTCGGACCCTGTAGATTCGCATTTGTGTCTGACATGTACTATATTACAATTACTTTTCTAGAAAGTCTAGATAAGAAAAGTTTTAAAAAATCACTACATAACATTGTTGGCAGTCTATGATTTAGGACCCAGAGGGAGTGAATCCACAAAGCCCACCTAGATCCGCCTTTCAATCTAACTGTATATACTATATATCGTCGTCTTTCAGGCAGGAGTGTTTTTCGGGGGGGGAGGGGGTAAGTTCTACTCTCTTTCATTCCCATAAATACTCACTTGTGTCTGACCTGCTAATATAATGACATTTCTTTTCTGGAAAGTCTAGATAAGAAAAATTTAAAATTTAATACATGGCATTCTAGACAATCCCGAGAGGACACTCCAACTTAGAACTCCGATTCCTAGAAAACTAACCATCTGTTCATTCCTTTCTTATCAATAGCTGAGTTAGTCATCCCCTTTCCCTTTTTTGAGTATTTGCAAAGTATTTTCGGACTTTTTCTTCCTCTAATACACGTTTGATTAGTTATTGGGGTTATGAGATAACTCCGCGCGTCTCTCAGTTTGTTACACAGACCGGTTATTTTACGTGGATGATTTGGTCAGTTCGTTGTTTTTCCTTTCTGAATTCAAGTATCTACTAGTTGCTCAGAATGCCGACTCCATACGAAAAAAGAAATGGAGAGTTTATGTAAACTTCTTGCTGAAATTGAAACTTATGAAGATCCAGACTTTCACAATGCAGACAATGGAAATTATGATGTTTGGGAAGAGAATTTTTCAGATCATGAAAGTTTCAAAGAACATAATACGGATTCGGAAGAAGAAGGAGATTATGGATATGAAAAGGTGAATAACTCGGATTAGTTTTCATCGGAAGATGGTGTACAGTGGATGAAAACAAAGTTTAGGCAAGGTTTTCGTACTCGTTGTATAATATTGTGTCGCTCTTACCTGGAACAAAAGGACCAGCGAAAGATGTGAAAAGCCCTGAGAAGAGATGGGAGTTATTCATCAGAGATCATATAATGCAGTTAATTGTAGAGTGCAAAATATATTTATCGATAAATGCACACCAAACGTTTCGAGTGAAAGCGGACCCTTTATAAATCCCTGCTTTATTAGTGGATAAGAATGGATTAGATTATATTTGTGTTATGCACTGTATTCTTAATGTCTAAAGTTCAAAAGCGTTATTTTTCCAACTAAAAATATATCGTTTTCAACAGCGCAGCGTTGAATTTCAGTTTCAGGACATTCTATGACCACCGCGCGTCTTAGCGTTCGCTAAGGAGGCGCAAGTTTTCTCGGGTTAAAGTGCGAGGGAAGGAGGGCTTGAGCCCCTAAATTCCCCTGGGTCCGCCCTTGAAGCGGACCGAGAGATTTGGTTTTTCGACTCAGTCGTTTTCGTTCCCTCCTCGACTTCCAGGAAATTTAAAAGTCTCTCCGTTATAGTAGTCTCCTTTCTTTAACTGATGTTTGTTACCCCCTCCAATTCAATTGACTTGAACACCACGGGGAGTGCAGATATCGCCATATCGGCTTCACAGCCAGATTGCGCCCGAATTCGTCGCACACATGATTGTTCGTAATATCTGATTATTTTTTTTTTATTACAAATAATTATTTTACTCATTTCATGACTTTATCATGTGAAATTTATTGTTGTAGAAAATGGTTGCCTGTAAAATTTGATTCGGCCAATGAAAGAAACAATAAGCCAGAATGTTTGGTTTAAGTGCTGGGAAGACTTTGTTGTCCTAGGTTTCGAAAGTGAGAGACGCAATGGTGCGTTTTTCGCGTCCTAAAATGATGAAGAAAACCGATTGTGCAATTTAAATGCTTTTTTTTCCACCGATTGAAACCAAAATTGGATTCAGATCTACTATTAGGGTTAGAAGACCACATAAAATTTTTTATTTGTCTAAGACATTGCGTTTAGGAAATATCGTGTTCACATCCATACTGTTATACAGACCGACAGACAGTCTGCGTGTTGAGGGATTTGGTCAAAAAGTTTATACAGATCTTAAATCATGATGAAAAAACTGTGTGCCAATTTTTTGCACCGAGCTATTTAAGTTTTTGAATTATCGTGTTCACACGAACACAGACAGACAAATCTCCTGTGGACTGATTTTGTCCAACATTTGAGAGAAATTTACAAATTTGGTGTAAAGATCACATACCAGATATCATCCGTGCAGTTCAAAACGTTTGTGAATTATCGTGTTCACAGACAAACATGATCCCAAATTGTGTTTTCTGATTCGGAGAGATCTAAAACGCGGAGATTCATCAAAATCTTGAGTTCGAATTTTTCATAGACTATAATACTTTCTCTTTGTATACTTCGTACACGAGAAAGTAGGAAGGGGAGGAAAAAATTAAAAAATCCGCTGATAGTGCCTAGTAGCGTAGCGGTGACGGGACATACGCTATATCTTCCACTCACAAGTCAGTCAGAAGTCTACTGGTCTCACTTATTTCTAACTGCATGACACCTCAGAAAGTGACAGAATGAGACATTC
>BGPR01014382.1:22467-39330 GCA_013235015.1 Araneus ventricosus | reverse complement strand
AATTGTGAATTAATGCAAAATATTTGAAAAATTGGCAGATTATTCAAGTATTAAAGTATACTTATAAATAATTATAATTTTATAATAATACATGAAGAATAAATTTAATAGTTAGAGCAATAAATCACAAAACTTATAAAAAGTGAACTTACATCATAGATTTTTTAATTCTATTAGTTTGAAGATTTACATATTTCTAAAGGATGTAATCCTTTTTGGTATTATAATGCTTGATAAGAATTCTTGATTGTATCCTATTCAATATGAAGCCGTGTCTTTTCTCTTCTCCATATACACTTTTCAACGCTTCAGACACTAAGCGAAAACATCTTTCTGCAGCTTGGGTATAGCATGTATATTTTGATCATTCCTCCGTTTTTCTAACTTACCATGGGATCAATTTCTTTAAATGGCACATTTATCAAAAGAGGTGGTTCAAAAGGTCCAACTCGTTGCCAGTTAATAAGTGCAAAATAATGCCTTGCTTTAAAGTCTATTTTTTGTTACTTGAAAAATTCTTATTCTGATAATCCTTTTTTTTTTCATTTCTGGCACAAATTAGTTTTCGTAGCGCTGAAGTCCTTATATTCTCTCTGTTATCTGTGAGCATTGACAATTGCAAATTTTCAGGATAACAAAAGAAGCTATTTCGTTGAGTAAAAGTGTCATATTTCTTAAATTTGGTTCCAAATATCTAGAAAATGAGATAAGTCTCCAAATATGCCGCGCTCCTTCTGTTATGGAGGGCTTTGTCTTGACATGGAAATAAACAGGTTGCATATACCTTCATAATGTACCTTGCAAGAATAATAAGATTGTCAGATGGCTTTTCTGTGACCACATACAGCCTTAAAATTCTACCTGCAAATGTTATCCACCTTGAGTGAGCAACTGAACCAGGCTTTCTTAATACCAGGTAAGAATAATATTCACCACGTGATATCGCTAGGCAAATATCATATATATATTGCTGATCATTGCTGAGAACCATTCTATCTATATTATCTGGTATATTCTCCACACTTATTGAAGGAAAATGCAGGATTTGATTTATTTACAAATTGGGTCGACAAAATTCTTTAGGACAAGTTGTTGCACAATCCACTGAATTTAGTAGATGACGGAGAGGTAACTCATTTGTTTGAAGCAAACAAATGCACCACTGTAATGGTCTATTGAGGCGAGTTCCATCAAACGAATAATACTTCCCTTGTGCCCCGTATTAACATTAGTTCCGTCATATACAATTGAAATGTTATCCCATTTAATTGATATTATTTGATACAAAAAAATTTGAGTATTGCTTCTTTTATGGCCTTAGTTCCTCCTGTTGCAGCATTAACATGTCCGATATACACAAAATTAGGTTCGTTTACAGGAGTATAATGCTCCTCCTTCGCGGTCTTTGGGTAGTACTTTGTGTCCTTCTTAATTAGCACTTTTGTTTTGTCTTTTCTCCCATCGAAATATAATCCGGTAAAAAGAAACCGAGACACTGTTAACTTAGTAGACTCTGCAACTGTATTTTAAAGCTTTTTACCCTATATACGAAATTTATTGCGTTCTACCACATGCGAAGTCTCTCCTTCGCGTACAATTCCAATGTCTTGAAAAACAGCACTGTCAAATGAAGCAGCTTCTCTATCTGAAATTCAGTATCGATCACATTCCCTTGCTAAGGTAGGGAAATCTAAACGATTTTGTGATTGATATTCCAAGGTAATTACATCCGTATCTGTATACGTGGAGGAATACATAGTGTTGAGCTCAAGTAGCTACATTGATTGAGCATGAGCAGTATCAGCATCAGTTTTAACCATTTTAAGTTTTATTCTTTTGTCTTCCATCTGTTTTCTTTTTCCCTTTTCTTTTTTCTTTTAGTCGCAATTACGTCCACTCCTCCAATAACAATTTTCCTTTCTAATCTTTGATCTTTTATAAACAATCCCGCAACAAGTCGAATTGTCATGTCTTTTTGGCATTTATATGTATCGAAATTTGTACACTTACAAAATGTGATATCGAACAAACACGATATTTTTTCATTACGACAATTTTTCAATTTTTGTTGGAATTTTTTATCATTCCTTCACCTTTTCCTCTATGTTTATCCCTGTAAAATCGTTTCTTTAACACATTTTTTATTTTTAATTCGAAATTTGCATAAAAATCGTTTTTTTGCAAATATTTAAGTGTCTTGGGGCACCGGAAGATATTGAACAAAGTTGAAAAAATTTTGCGTGTATGCTAGTACACTTAAAAGACAACTGTTGCACCCTATGCCGATTATTTTATCCAAATTTCGAATTTTCGATCCACCCTAACACACACACACACACAATCTGTATTTAAATTTCCTTCTACTTTTAGTAGTTCTAGTTCAAACCACACTAGATCTTTTCAAATGAAATGGCTAGAAGAATTCGACTGGTTAGCTTATTCTGAAAAAAAATCCGGCTCTTTTGGTAAATATTGCGTAATATTTTCGCACTCCAAAAATGTAGGAAAAGGAGATCACCAACTAACAGGGGCATTAGTAATACAGGATTTTAGTAATTTGAAAAAAGCCAAGGATATGTTTCGTAAACATGAAAATTCCACATATCATAAAAAATCAGTCTTGATTGCTGAAAACACAAAATCCATTATTGCAAAAAAACTGAGAGTGTTATTAATCAAGTCTCAATGCTCAAAGAAGATTGGATATTGAAAAAAAAATAGAAAACGACTGATCCCTATAATACGAACTATAAGATTTTGCGGAAGGCAGCAAATAGCAGTAAGAGGTCATCGTGAGGGTGGACGAATAGGCCTAGAAGAGCCCGAAAAAAATGACGGAAATTTTCGATCACTCCTGAGATACAGAGCTAACAGTGGAGATAATTACCTTAAAGACCAATTAATGAACAGTGGTGGGAGGAGCATGTACACGTTTGGTCATTTAATACAATCACAAATTGTGAGAAATGTCAGGAAGTCTATTTTTTATTCCGTCTTAGCAGATGAAACCATTGACATTAGCCAAATAGAACAGTTTTCTCTTTGTGTACGGTATGTTGAAGACCAATCATACAAAATTAGAGAAGATTTCCTAACATTTGTCCCCGTTTATGACGTTACTGGTGCAGGCTTAGCTAACACAGTGTTAAAGACCTTGTCAATTTTCGGGCTTGACTTAAAGAAAATGAGAGGTCAAGGATACGATGGTGCTTCTACGATGAGAGGGCAATTCAGGGGTACAAGCTTCTATCAAAGAAAAACTACCACTAGCCTTGTATACACATTGTTCTTCACATAGTCTAAATTTGTGTTTGTCGGATGCAAGTAACATTCCTTCTATAAGAAATTGCATGGCGTTCTCAAAGAAGTCTGCAGATTCTTTCATATGTCAGCCAAAAGAACTGAATTCAGTGATATTTGACTGTTGTCCTGAACAGAAAAAAAAGAAACTTATTTCACTATGTGAAACACGATGGGTGAAAAGGCACGACTCGGTATTTTTATTTAAAGATATTTTAGAACCAATCCTTCTCTCTCTTTTGAAGATAAAAGAAGAATCAATTGACTCAGCACCTAAAGCCTATGCTCTAAATAGTTCTATCAGTCAATTTCAATTTCTTGTCAATCTTTTTGTTTTGAGCCGGATGCTGCCAACTACACATAACTTATCTGAGAAGCTTAAAAAAACATAGATCTTTCTTAAGCCATAGGAAATGTTACAAGTGTCTCAGATCTGCTATCGAAACAAAGGGTAAATGCTAATGACAACTTTAAAACCCTGTATGCTCAAGTAAAGGAAATCGCTGCAAAACTCGACATTAAAGCAGATATTCCAAGAGTTTGACGCCTTCAAACAGCCCCAACAACGTCCGTTACAGTACAGAAGAAGAATACTATCGACAAGCTGTTTCTGTACCTTACCTTGATGATTTTTGTAATTCACTGAAGGAACGCTTTGAATCTCACAAGGAAACAGTTGCATTCTTACAACACATCCTTCCAGAATTTTGTACCAAAATTGATTTCTGTTCATTGGAAGCTGCTTTGAATTTCTACGAAGAAGATTTGTCACATAAAGAGGTCATGCAAAGTGAGTTTATGTTGTGGAAAGACAAGTGGAGTCTGGAAAAATCTGAAAATCTTCCCAAAACAGCCATTAGTTCTCTAGAAATATGTGTTAAGACTTTCTTCCCCAACATTTATATTATCTTGAAACTACTAACAGTTCTACCCGTTTCTGTTGCAACTGTGGAAAGAAGCTTCTCAAGTTTAAGAAGATTGAAGACTTAAGAAATACCACATCGGAAATAAGCTTAATGGACTAGCATTGCTTTCGATCCATAGAGACATTAAAATAAGAGATGAAGTTCTTGATAAGTTTGCTAGTGTACCAAGAAATATGGACTTCATATTGTAAACTTTACGTAAAAAGGCAAACTTTTTTTTATATATTCACTTTATGACACTGTATTTATAGCTCAATAATAATAAATCAACATTCTTTTCCGTTGTATGAAATTTACTTTTGTTGGGACCAGAGCGAAAAAATCTTTATTAGAAAAAGTTAACACATTAAGTAGTAAAAAAGTAAGGGGAGCGAGGAAAATAATATTAACGCGAATATAATTAAATGTTCAACAACGCGCTATCATATAATAAAGCATTAGTTCATTTCAGTTCAGTTATAAAAATAAACTGAAAACATAAAAAATAATAATAATAACTAGATTGTTTAGTCCCAACACTTTGTTTAAAACCCCTTGAAAACTAACCTTAATCATGGAATGATAGTTTACTTAAAAAAAACAAAATAAAAAACAAGTGCAAATAATTGTAAGCTTTGTCATATTGCCCCCCCCCAAAAAATTGTAACCTATATTCGCCACTGATCAAGAAATAAAATAATCAAGAAAGGAGAATAAAAATAATGAATGATTAGAATCTTAAAATTGTGGCTTATTTTTAGATCATAAAAAAGTTTTTGAATTTTTCTTCGAAAATTGCTTTTTCAACCTAGTCGGATAGCTTAAATGTGATCAAAAATATTTCAAAGTATTTGATATATTTGGTAAAAATCGGTGGTAAAAGTTTATCATTGCAAGGAACCTACGCAACTTCTCAACTGATTTTGGTAAAGAGTACTCGGTCAAAGCCTTAACTCTGTCCGATAATGGACAAACACCACCAGGTGACACGTGAAAACCTAAAAATTGTATTTTCTCCTGACCAAATACACATTTTTCAAGGTTAACTTTAAGATAGTAATCCTTTAACATTTGAAAAACTTTTTCGATATCTACTTTGTGTTTCGCCAAATCCTCCGAGGCTACCAGAATATCATCAAGATAAGCAAAACAATCGAGACCTCTCAAAACTTGACCCATAAACCTCTGAAACAATTGCGCCGCATTTCTCAAGCCAAAAGTCATTTTTGTGCATTCAAATAAACCTATCGGCGTTATAACAACTGTTTTGGGTATATCCGAAGTCTTTATTGGGATCTGATGCTATGCTTTAACTAGGTCGATCTTACTGAGAACAGTTTTACCTGCTAAATTATGCTAAAAATCCTGTATATGTGGGAGAGGATAGCGATCGGGAATCGTGAAGGCATTTAACTTACGAAAATCCACGCAATTCACCAATCTCCATTTGGCTTTTTAACAAAGTGTATAGGACTGGCAAAAGCACTTTGAGATTGTCTTATAATTCCATTCCCCTGATCCATTAGCGTCTGAAATTCCTGTTTCAAAAACTTAAGTTATTCAGGATTCAGGCGTCTCGCTTTTGAAAAAACCGGTGGGCTCTTTGTTTCTACACAATGTTCAACATTATGTGGGCATCAACATCAGCCGACATTGGGTTAAAAAGTTCGCAAAATTTACTTAAAATTGTGTGAAATGGTAATTGATTAGAAATAAGAGTTAATCCTAATGTATTACCGGGTGCTTTAACTCCTTTTGCACTCAGGAAGGTCAGGCTATCAAAAAAACGACGGATTTTAATGTCTATCAAAGGTTCTAACCTCTACAAGAAATCAGTTCCAATAATAGGATGCGAAATATCAGTGACTATAAGACACCAAGAGACTTTCCTACTTAAGCAGAGGTTGAGGTTTATTTTTTTAGTCGCTCCAATCTTCGAACACATGACAACTGCTCTTGCGGAGGAAAAGGAGATCCAATTCACTATGCCACAAAATGTCGGTTTACCCTCTCCTGGCATTTCCAAACTCCAACAGTGTCACTTAAATTACAGTGGTTGAACGACCAACTTATCAAGAACCCGACTTCGACGCCTAATGCGTTTCATATGTGATAAGAACAATCTCAATGTAGAGCATAATAATTGAGCACTCATCCACCCAGACTGACACACACTTCCGGCAACTTATGATTTCTTTTCCCTCTACGTATTTTTTTCTATTTTGTATTGTGTTCTATGATGTTTTGTCCAGTGTATGTTTCTTTTTCATTTTTATCTGTTTTTGTACCTGTTACTTGTTTCAGTCCTTTCTTAAAAAATAAAATTCACCTCCATCCATCGAAACCGGAAAGGAGCCAAATCGTACTAAACACGAAGATGCAGGCGGTGTAATGTAATGTAATATTAATTACGTCCTTTTCCAATCTGTGCAATTTAATAATTACCAAAACGCAAGAAATCATTATTTTGTTATACGGATTTTGTTGCAAGGCCCCGCAAATCATCTTTGAACCTGGCCCCGCTTTTGTTTGGGATGGCCCTGATTGTGTAGGAGTACTTAGTACACAAGTATGAATCGAATTAAGTCAATTGACTTGTTTTTCCTAGTGATTGGATAAACAAAATAAGTTCGTTTTCCGGAATTTATCATTACATTGGAAAGGAATGATTCGGAACTATGATGAAACGACGTATAAACGAACGGTGAATGCTTTAATTTAGTTTGTTAAATCTTCCAACTTCCAATTCATAATTTTTCAATAAAGGAAGTACAGAATGAACAAATCATTTGAAAAAATTTATATTAATAAAATGGCCTTATAACCTTCTATAATAGTACCTCAAATAAACATTCAAATAAAAATTCTTATTTGGAAATTTTTAGCCAAATGTCTTAAAACTAAAAGTTGAATTCGTTTCACATAGTGATTCTCTAATAAATTATATAAAGTTTTTTGGTAATATTTTCATGCTTTTATTAATATTTTGGAAAGGGTTACATGCATTTCATTTCCAAACCAAAGAGGAAACAGCTAGTCACTCTGTTTTTCCACAATTTTCTCCAAAAGTAGATTCACGGCTCTTTTCTTATCTTCGCTCAAATCCAAAGTATCCAGTTCATCCAGGACTGATTGTGCTTCCCTCACTGAACAGCCATAGTCAAGAGTTTTCAAACGGCGAATGATTTCAAGCGTCGTCTCTTCCAAAAGTTTTCCGCAATTCTCAGATACGGCATGTAAAGCGCATTCACTAATAAGGACTTCTTCCCTAGAAAGAAATATAATTATAATTAAAAGATTCATATATAAATAAAAAATAAATTAGCAAAAAGGCCTTTTGATAGCCACTCATGTTTACATACAATATATCAGACAAAAAGTAACACTCAATCCACTGCAGCTTCATGATGGTAAGTCCTAGAGAAAGACATTTTGTTATGCAACATCAGACTATCCCAGTGATTGACAAACTTATTATTTTTCCTTTTCGAAATTGTATTATACACATCTTTTTTATACTTTCAAAATGTATAATATATTTTTTTCTCTTTTCTAAGTTCCTCTAGAAGAGGCTGACTGCATATCCTATTCCACTGCCACAAAATGGAAAAAGATGCTCCCGCAAAATGGAAAGAGATGCTCCCACAAAATGGAAAGAGATACTGTTTCTGAATTCCTTCTTTAAATGATATCTAGCAGCTGAAAGAAAGAATGCTGGAATGCTTGTGTTCGACAGAAAGCATGTCCTATATGTTCTTCCTTGTGCATCTATTCCCTGGGAGAAGATTTTGGAAACGCGTGAGACATTACTCAACTTGGGGACAAAAGTGAAGATAAAAATGACCGGCCATCGTCTACAAATGTATTTACGTAGAAGATACGGAATATGAACATCTTTAACTGGATGAAGAAGAAACGGAGCAAAAGACAGAACTTAGAGCTATGTCCTGGACCGACAGGAAGACTAAAACTGCAAACAGCATGTACTATGTTTTATTCTACTAACAATTACGCTCCAAATTTTAACTTTTGTTATACAAACTTACAAGGAGAGAGCACAACTTGGGAAATTCAATTAGGGATGAAACTTGGCATATTCGTAGCATACCATTAGGATGTTCACCCATTAATCTAAAAAAGTGCAATGGCCAGCCAATTCGGAGAAAAGGGCCCTCAAGCTTTGGGCACAACTTATATACCAGAAAGTCGTCACAAGCAACCAGCGCTCACATAGCTTGGATGTCAGTGCGCTCGCCTGCCATTCATTAAGTCCACAGTTCGGTCCTGGCTGCGGCCTTCTATTTTTGTTTTTTTCAAATTTATTCCAAATTAATTTAAAAATTTTAGAAATATTTTAAATTAAAACTTTAATTATTTTTATGCAAAAAATAACTTTATTTATATAATACTTGAATTACAGATAAAATAATAATAAAAATAATATATAAACAGTAAAATAACTATGAATACATCTTTAATGGCGATAAATATTAGCTATAAAGACTCACAACATAAAAAAATTTGTTTATTCATTATCCTTCATAAATTTTAGAAGTTTATTCAACATTTATTAATTAATTTTCCTTTTATCTTTCATTTTGTACTAGTAACTATAAATGTATATTTCTACATTAAATTATGTTCAAAAACAAGAATAATAATTATCATGAAAACATTGGGAAAAAATATTTTGACACTTTGCACAAGTGATAAATGACTGTTGTTTAGAATAGCAACGGCCCTTCTGATCTGTAGGAATACAAACTTCGTTCACATTAAAAATGATCTCTCTTTCATTAGAGAGTTTGACAGTTTTTTTAAAGTTTTACAAAATTATTACAAATTAAATGAAAATCTTTTACATATTTTAAATTAAAATATTAATTTTGTATGCATAAAATTACTGTTTATTCATATGATGCTTGAATTATTGGTTAGTGCGCTTTATAAGTACTAAACTAATGACAAATATAACTTTAAAGGTCAGAAATCATAACTACAATTACACACATCATGAAAGATATATTTTAGGCTTCATCACTCATAAATTTTATAAATTCATTCTACGATTTATTGTAGGTATTTCATACGATAATGAGTAAAAACATTTACACATTGGTTCCTTCCCATTTATTAAAATTTTGGAGTCTTATTCGTGTTCATCCTTAACATTTAATGCACCAGCTTCTTCTTGGACACTTTTTGTAAGCACGAAATGACGAGAACAGTTGATAATCTTCGATTCAGTGAGAAACCTCCAAAGTTCACTCAAAACCAACGGGAGTGTTCTCCCCTAAACTTTCTCGTATACTTCCCCCAAAAGGTGCCGTTTCTCCTTCCCCCGCGCGGCTAAAAAAATTCGAACCTACTGTTATCCAGAATCCAATGACTATCAGAAGGTTTTTCATTATAGTGATTGAAAAATATCTAGGTAAAGAATTCAAAGAGATGCGTACCGATTAAAATGCATCTATCGCACACTGCTAGGTTTCACTCTTGCCGTATCAAGGGCAAACTGACGTAATTCGATCCTTTCGGGAGCACAGACGATTGCTTCCGTACGCATGCGCGTGGAGATAACGGATTGGTTTCAATAGTAAATTATACAGACCGACAGACAGTCCACCCTTTGACGGATTTGGCCCAAAATTTTATGCGGACCTACATCTATGACGATAAAACTGTGTACCAAATTTTTTCCATCTAGCTATTCAAGTTTGAGTTATAGTGTTCACATGACTTCCGACATACAGACAGACTTCCTGCTGACGGATTTTGTCCAAAATTTGATAGAAACCTACAAATTATGTACATAAATAACATACCAAATTTCATCCCCGTAGCTCTAATAGTTTTCGAGTTATCGTGTTCACAGACACACAGACAGACACACACAGAGACTGACATAATTCCAAAATTGTGTTTTTCGGACTCGGGGAGGTCTAAAACGTGAAGATTCGTCAAAATCTCGAGTTCGAATTTTTTGACGATTACAATACTTTCTCTTTGTATACTTCGTATACGAGAAAGTAAAAAAGCCAGCACCCAGAAGGGATGTCACAATCCATATTTTTTTCGTAGGGTTCTAGAAGAAGAATTATCAACAACTTCCTGTAATGATATTTTAAGTTTCGGATCACACTTTGGCCCATACGTTATAACAATGATGTTGTATTTGGGTGATGGGTAGAAAGATTAGCTTGAAGCATTTAGGATTTTTTTAAACTGATGTGGGCAGGATAATTGCGCATTAAAAGAAGAATTTTACACTTCTTTTGGGTCAATTCACTCTCCCTTTGACACAGGTCTTCTTCAAACTACTCAGATGTCAACAATGCTTTTTGTTTGCTTTGTATGTCACAGGTAGTTTTTGAAAATTTTTAAAGCACTGTGGCTTTTGAGATTTGCCAATCACAGTTAACTTCCTTTTATTCGAATCATTCATGTTAACGTACACATGAACACTTAATCGTACATTGCAGTTTCCTTCAAACTTATTTTTCTCCTTTAAGTTTTGATGTTTCGTTGTGAGTCATTTTACAAAAAACACAGCTTCATCAATGTTAAAAGTATCCTTTTCATCGTATTCTCGGATGATATCAGTTCAGACCTTATACATTCAATTACTGATATCTGAAGACTAGACTTTACCTGCGACACCTATTGTTCTTCCACTTATTAAATTTATCTTACTATCAGGGCTGGAAAATTAAGGCGACAAAACTTTCTTTGCCAAACGACATCTACAAGGCATAACATCCGTTCGAAAACTTAAAATAGTTCTCATCAAAGTGTTCTTGAATTTTATTTACCTTGGAGATTTTTGTCTCGTAGAATGCGGAACCATTTCAATAGAGCTTCGTCCACATTTTCGCACTCAGCGTTTGGCTACTTCTTAGCCCCGCTGAGATTTTTTCGTAGGCTTAGATTACCACGATTTTAAAACAATTGAAAGAAAAAACAAAACTATAACAGACATTAAAATGCAGCAAAATTGACGACATACGATTGGAAAAAACAAGGAAGGAAGAATCCATATGGAAAACTTCGTCAAACTTTTCATTTTGTATTCTAATTGGGATAAGTGTAATAACTGACAAGGAAAAACGATTTAAGGTCAAATAAATTTTTACTCTGTGGCCGGAACCTATCCCGGACAATTGGAAACAAAAATGGGAAAAGAATTTCACAAAAACGCAATCTAAACAGTCTTTACTAACAATGTCTGAAGAAAGAAAAAAGGCTTAAAAAACCTTATCTATCGCCATCATGGCAGAACAGACGCCAATTAAAAAGAAGTAATACAGATACGCCATGAACCGTTGCTTTTTTTAACAAAATGAATTGGGCTGGAATAAGAACTTTTTGAAGGACGTATTATTCCTTGCCGCATCAAGTCATTGAATTCTTGTTTTAAAAAGGTTAATTTTTCGGGATTCAAACGTTGCGCTCTAGCATGAACATGAGGATCTTTTGTTTCAATGCAATATGCAACTGTGCTTTTATTTTTATTCGGGTCTAGATTTGTTGAAAACAAGTTTGGATATTTCAATAATATAGAATGGAAAGGGGAATTATTTGCAACTAATGTCAAACCTAGAGATTTTGTTTTCTTAAGCGTTCCTTTAACGGACAGGGAAGTGCGACCATCAAGGAGTCTTCTTTTCCTAACGTCAATAAGAAGTTCAAAACGCTCGAGGAAATCAGCTCCTATGATTGGGTCTGAAACATCAGCTACCAAAAATGACCAAATGAAACTACGTCTTAGACCAAAATCTAGCTCTACTTTAAGGGTGCCATAGGTTGATATGCGAGAACCATTAGCTGCATAAAGTTCCAGATCTTGTTTAGCTTTGAAATTGGTTAATTTTTTAGGGTAACAGCAGACTGCTGCACCACTATCAACTAAAAATTTATGCCTGGTTACCAAGTCTGTTATAAATAATCGGCTGTTAGGTCTACAACTATCTGCCGCCGAAGAAACAGATATGCCTTTTAGTTTAAAGAATAAGCACAAGGTTTCACACATTTGGATGCTTCGTCACCGAAACGGTGATGGTACCAACATAAGCGTTTAGGCTCTACATTTTTGTCGGCAATGCGTCTTGAAGGTGTTAGAGATCGCCTTCGGGGTTTAATTCGGCCGTGCGAATACCGAGAAACGGACAATTTCTTAACCATGTTTATCAAATCTGCCAATTCCGCTTTAATAACATTCAACTAAACTTGATCCGATTTAGATTCAACACGTGCAACAGTCAAATTGCATCCAGACACCTCATGTATTTTATCCGCGATCTGTGCAAGCTCATCCAATGAAGCTTTACAGACTGACAAAATTTGTTGTAGGTTAGCTGATAAACGCTGTAGCCACAATGTCTGCAAAATATCCTCCATTTTGGCTGGAGCAAGATTTCGCATTTCACTTTGTAAATGTGAAGGGCGTTTATCCCCAAGTTGCAAGTCCTTTAGTAACAAGTTTAAACGTGTTGAACCTGTCTGTGCGAAGTGTTTCAAAACCCTATCTTTAAGTGCAATATATGCATTTTCAAGAGGCGGATTTCTAACAATGTCTCTAACACATGATAATACGTTTGAATTTAAAGCAGAAACAACCGCATGAAATTTGGTCGAGTCATTGGAAATGCCAGCAATCACAAATTGTGATTCGACCTGAAAGAACCAAAGCTCCGAGTCATGTTCCCAAAACACTGGAGCCTTGAATGCAATTCTCGAAAGTTGAGAATCTTGCTCAACACTGGGCGAGACTTCTAGCTTAGTTTCAGGCATAATGCAATACAATTTCAATGACAAATGAAAATTTTAAAATTATCCTACCTTTAGATAATTAACCGATCAAGAACATGCAATCATTGAGGGACGGGAAACGGTCAGGAAAACAAACACAAGACTTTACTTACCCAAAATCAGGAAACAGTGATAAAAAGGTATTAACAAACTTAAAAGTTGAAGGCACTGCATCTGTTAGTCACAGCGAGCGCAGAAAATTGTAGAACAGAAATGAGCGAAACTAGTATCAACTGTAATACTTCGGATGTCATCCAATGTTCATAAAGTTCAGCAGACGATGAAGACATTCAGGTCACCAATGTAAATCACGTCCGTGTCACCAGTGTAACTTCTTGAGGGTCTAAGTCTAGGTCAAGTTAACTTCACAGGATTGATAGAGGCGAGATTTATTTATGTAGATGCTGAGGCAGTCGGCACATACAACTATTGACACTCAAGTGCGACATGTTAACCTGTACGATACTGCCTTACTCGGCTTCCGATCTATCATACCTGTATTCACAAAAATCAGAAGTATTCCATCGCTTGTGACTGGTGACAAAGTCGAAACAAGACTACTCTTTAATAAAATAACAAATTTAATGAAACAATTAAATTAAATTAAAATATACTAAATCATAAAATCATTATACAGCTAGATAATCAAATAATACAAACAAGGAAAAGCAGAGCAGAGCAGAGAATGAACAGTAACAATCAGTGCTTATATACAGCAACAGGCTCGACACTATTGGTCGATAGGCGACATCTCAAAGAGGGCGGATCCGATCTACATGAAATCGCAATTCTGGATGTTGCCAGATGCCGCGATGATGCCACAGAAGTAAGCATTGTTTGCAAGCATGAGCACCTAGCTCCGTCTAATGAGAGATACATACTCCAGTTTCTTAGATTACCACTCTATGATTTTTCCTAGTGGTCCCAACTGTAGATTTAGAAAGACAAAATTATCTGCAAACAGCAGATTACCTTTCGTCGTTTTCCATTCTCCTAATATTTGCTAGTTTATCTGTATAAAAAAACCATTTCGCATGATAAAAATACCCATTTTAAATATACGCCATGTCTACAAGTACAACAACAGCAAATGGAACGAAATAAAGTTAAAGAATGTGTGTATGTCCAGATAAACGGGAGCTGGAGAGGAGTTGAGCAAGGGTATCTATTTGTAAAACCTAGATTTTGTTAAAGGAGCTAAAGATAAGGAATGTGGTCGAGGTAAATAAAATTCTGGTGAAAGAGCTGAAACTAAGCTTGAGAAGAGAGGACTTTGATTGGCTATATCAGAATCCTTGCTTTTGAAGATCGTTACAAGCATTTGAAATTACACCAGGGACATAGGAGTTCAGTTGGGATCATTTGAAAAGTCCTTTATAACCAAGAGATCGTTACATCGGGGTTTGACTGTTTTTAAACGACGAAATATTCGACCTCAATACTTTTTATTTCATCAAGTTTATTGTGAAATGTGTAAACAAAGTCCTCTAATATAGTATGTATAGTATAGGAAATATATTCATCAGGCTAAACGATAATGGTTGCTACGTTTTAATTCTCTTCAGCAGGCTTTAATCCAGTTAACAAGCTGTTGAGCCATTTTAATGTTGAAATTAAATGTATATTTTCTACGACGAAGAAATTGAAGTAGGCGCCTTCAACGTCCAATTAGATGTTACTTGACACAGACAGTTACTTGACTAAATTAGGGTCTTTCAAGTGGACAATGGAGACAACAGGTAAAAGGCTACTAAAAGATCACGTGTTAAATGTTTATTACAATTTAAACTTTAAAATACTTTGTTAAGGCAACCATGAGTATAAAAATATACATTAGATATTCAATTTCAATTACATCCAAAACATACAAACTGGTGGCCGAAGGCGGCTACATTAATAATATAATTAAAGATTTATTGAATACCAGCGGCTTCATCTGGTTCCGAATTTCAGAAAAATCTTATTTAGGAGTCCATAATATTTATAAAAAGGAATAATAAATTAAAGACCAAGAATTCGAAAATAATTAAAATAAATTAATTCTGTTTTTATTCCACTATTCAAAGTGTGATTTTAATTACTTCGGTATAAATTTATTTTTTATTGTGCGTTGTTTGTATGGATATATGCAAAAATTTTAAAGAAATTTGTTTGGCATTCGCAAAATACCAAACCGACAATTCCATATTTACCACCACCACACCTCCGCTAATAAGACCGAAGAGTCGAACGTTTTTTGTCTTAAATAATGTATCTAAAAATAAGCAGGTGATGTTGTAGATTAAACAGAACTTACAGACAGAAACTGCTGAGTTTATATGCAATCCCTTCATTTTCCCTGATTCGTCTTACGAGAGGTTCCACAAACTCATCGGCTTCTTCTCGGCACTTGGTCTTGCCGAAAGTTTCGTTGAAGCACTTGAGATTATCAGTAACAACTGTAAAAGAAAAAGTGTTTTCAAGAAATAAAATTTTTGGGAATTTATTTTAATTATCAAAATTTAAGAAATGTTCTTAACTTTTTAAAAGTTAGAGATTTTTGTGAAAATTCACTTTCAATGATTGCTTCAAAGTAATAAGAGGAGGTATACAGAAGTTAAACTTTTGCAGTCGCTGACTTTCGACAAGTATCTGAAACTGAACTCTTGTATTGAGATTTACCACCATTCTCTTTTCTTTAAAACTTGTAGGTTTCAAACTTCCGAGCCATTTTCTGATGATGAAAAACAAAACAACTATGTTATCATTAAAATATTCATAAAACGATGAGTCTCGTAAGTACAAATCTTTTGCGCAAGTGTATGGATAGAAAAATGATAAACATTATATTTCAGACACTTAATTTTGATTAGCAAAATTGAAAAAAACCTTCAAATACTGAATTAGCCTTCACTGCATCTGTCTTTAACATCTATCCTATTTTCCGCTCAGCAACTACAATGGAAAATTACATTCTAAATATATACTGTAACTCAACTGAAAATTTAGAGCCGTAGGTATGGGAGATCCTCTATATCTCGGCAACTACATATGTTAAAAACATAACTAATGTCTTATTTTAGACATAAAGGGTAACAACATAAGTTACAAAAAAATTGGAAATCGAATTGTAGTTCAGCGAGTACTGTGTAGCAAAGTTTGGCAAAAATATGCATGAATTGGTGACGTGATCCTCTATATCACGGTAACTGCATATGTTAAAACCATAGCTAATGTCTTATTTTAGAGATAAAGGGTAACAACAGAAGTCACAAAAACACTTACTTAAACTTAAAAACTTGCGAGTCGCGCGAGTAAAGTAGTCCTACGCCTTTAACATCAGCGGCTGTTTGAAAAGACAGCCTCCTGTCATTCTTTTTTTATTTTTATTTACGGACTGGTACAAATATACCACGAGAGCATTAGCGTTTCATTTGTCTCACAGAACAAATCTATGTGAGCTTTACTTACCATGAAGATAAATTCATTACTTTATGCTAATGAAACATGTGCGATGGCCTTACATGGTGACCCGAAAGGTTATTTACAAACTTTAAGGTAAGGTATGCAGAAACAACTAGTTTTAACCATAAAACATCAGATTGCAAACACAAGGGACAATGAATTAAGTAAAAAATGGGATATCCCATATAAAGTGTATAACACAAGTAATAATTTAACACAAATTCATAATAGCATAACACTTTTGCTTGAATAACAACTTGAAGTCGTACGCAGAATGATTGATACGATGAAAAAATAGGAAGCGGCACCAACAGGAAACCTACAGGGTACGTAATGATGGTAATTCAAATGACTTGTCACCCGAATCTATACACGCTTATGATGGTAATTCAAATGACTTGTCACC
>BGPR01014382.1:0-22264 GCA_013235015.1 Araneus ventricosus | reverse complement strand
AAATGGGCTGTGGTTGGCAAGGATAATTGGACCCCCTTCCACGCTTATATCCGAAGCGATCTCAGAACCTCCCCTCCCTTCAAAAGAAGCCAACCGCCTCAGACCGGCCTTCCTCGCTGTTAAGGGGAAATCACCCTATGTTTCTTACTAATGAGGACAAGGGAAAATACGTTACACCATGGACGGCAGAAAGTGAAGATGAAACTTACGTTCCCATGATTTCATGAAGCAACTCTGCTGTATCTCTGCCACAATAACGGCCTTCAGAAGATGTCCTGAGTTGTCGTCTAAACATAATCTTTTAATTTTGAATATAATTCTCCTATAAACCCCTTTTGCAAATCACTGCTTTTTTCCCCGTTATAATGATGTTAATCTTTACTTAAAAATCGTGTAAAACTAAAAAGAATCATGAACTAAACCGCTTCAAATAGGGTGCTTTCTTTGAATCTGGCTTATGTGTGAGAAATTAAAATTTAAGCCTACATTTCAAATTTCTATTGAAAAGGATATAAACTTACTTGTGTTAAGCAAGGTCCCTTCTTCACAAATTTCAGATATAGTACCATAAGTGTCTTCAAACAGATCTGGTGTGGGAAATACTTCCATGCGCTCCATTCCACACTTAACCTGAAACTCATTTATGCATCTGAAGTATGATTTAGTCTCCCTGAAATTATATTAATATACGTTAAAAAAGATGAATGGATATAATAAAGGAAAATTTTTTAAAGAAAAGACGGGATTTATATTTTAAGAGAATTTTTACAAAGCAAAAAGATTATTTTTTGATATTTTGAAAGGTGAGGAATTAAACACTTTTTGCGTTTATTAAAAAAATTTTGGAAAGGGAAAAAGAGCATTAATGTGAATGAATAAAACATTACTTAGTTTATAGAAGAAGGGGACTGAAGCCGAATTTGGACATTGGCCTACATTGGACTAGTATCAAAGTTGAATTCTTTTAAATATTTCGGCCATAAAATATTAAAATTGGGTTGTAATGATGTAAATGTGGTGTATGAAATCATTTTTAAGACAACGCGTTACGTATTTCCAGTTATAGAACAAGTTGTTAGATTTAGGTATCAATCATTATCGATTTTATCAAAAGACAAAGCCCCTTCCGCTGTATACAAGTAAGTATATAAATTTGTTTTTCAGATAGGAAATTTCTTTGTCTACAATTAACCATAATAATTTCATTAAAATAGTTATAGAATGAGGTTAAAGGTTTTTCTGTTATTGTCATCCAAAGGTTGCCTAAATTGAACCTCAAACATTAGCTTAAATTGGGCTATTTAAATGAAAGCTAAAGGAACAGCTCAGAAAACAGTTCATCACCACTACTGTCTTTAAGATGAAGTATCACAGAATTGTCTTCTTCATATTGGCACTATCTTGGCCCATGGATTAGAACCGTGCTACGAAGATAACTTTATATGCCAAATCTTAATTTTTTTCTGATGCCAATAATTTTTGATTTAAACAAGCTACATAAACTCAATGTTCTAAGCCCCTGGCCCACACTGAAACTAAAATAAAAGTCATTTTGAGAAGGCATTTCAATAGCCTCGTATAAATGGGACATCATCAGCATACGAAGACGAACAGTGAATTTCGACCTCTTCTGCGAAATGTACAGTGTGTCATCTAGAAAGTTCAATAACTTGCGACAAGAAGTATTTACGGCACTACATGTAATTTTGTTTCTACAGTAATGATGTTGATTTGCCTAATGCATTACAAATTTGTTCATTGTTTATTTGATGAGCCACTACCGATGTAGGTCGTTATGAATTTTTTTTCTTAAATGTTTATAAATAAAATTAAATCAGCTGTAAATAAGGTTCAATAAGTCAAAAGGTTAGTTTAATAACTTATTAAATATGTAATCATATTGCTACTCAGCAAACATGCTAGTTTTAATGCCATCCATTTCCTTTCAAAACACACATTAAGTTTTTTTATTAGTTGTGTTTTTTAATAAAGAATGAAATTTTCATACCATGTATTCTAAGTATTTTTAACAGGGGTGGCGCCAGAGGGGGGACTGGGGAAGCCAAGGCCCCCCTTCGGGGATGCTGTGCGGCCCCATCGTGAAAAAGTTTTGTACGGGGTATTCAACTGTAGTTGATAAATATTAATCTGGCGAAAATTTGAGACCACTACGGGGTGAGGACTTACACTCCTCACCCCGTACAGGTCGTACCCCCCCCCCTTCGGACAAATCACCACACCGTCGGGCAAACTCCTGCGCCATTCCTGATTTTTAATGTGACTGCCATGCAGGTGTTGCTTTGAAAATTTTAAATATTAATAAAAATCTTTAAAAATAGTTTACTGTGAGCGTGCAATAAGTTTGAAAGTGTGCAAAGAAAAGCTACAATTTTTTTAAAAATTATTGATAGATATTCTCAATCGAATTTTTTCTACTGAATGACAACAATAAATGAATAAAAGATCATACTCACACACAACTATCATAGAATTCTGAAACCTCTCCCGGGAATTCATTGAACACTTTTGGACTTCCGCAGCTTTCGAATGGGCCAATTTCACAATCAATTTTTGCCAAAGTTACTAGAAATAAGCAGGATTAATGAATTTTAGCTAAGTTATTTATGCCTGACATAAGTAGTTTCTATTCATAAGGAAATGAAGAAACAGTGTTTATGAGAAATAAATAACTGAGCGCAACAATGTGTTGGATAAAGTGAAGACCATTTCTAACATGAATGAATCAAAAATAAAAAAACCTGCCTAATATCTGTAAACATGTATGTTATATTGAATGAATTGGTGTCAATCCAACAGAGCTACCTTTTAAAAGATATTTTATTTAGAAGTTTTAGGGGTATCAGTTATATTACGATTTCAGTAACTGCAATGAATAGATTTTTGAGAGAAAATGAGAAGAGTGCGTTAGATTACGCAACTTTATTAACAGAAATTGGCGTTATAAAAATAATGAAAATAAAATAAGTATTTTTAGAAGGTGCTCTTTTATTAATAAGCTAAAATCAAAAAGTAATTATTTATCAAAAATCTAGAGTTGAAAAAGTGTCAGACGTTGATATAAATGCTCTAAGCAAACTGTAATTGAAAATAAGTAAGTAAATAAAAAAATATATTTTAAAAATCAATTTTCACCAACAACTGCAATGCGGTGCTACATGTGTACTCAATTAGCCAAAGGAATTTCAGAAAAAAATCAGAACGTCCCCAAGAAATTTTATTTTGGCATCCTTGATATATAACTGAGTTATAGCTGTTTTTACTCAGAATAGCGAAATTTAGCTCTATTATACGCAAATTTTACCTAAGCATGAATTTAATTTATTTAACATATTATAATTTGATTATGACCTAATAAACACAATGTAAAAATGTACAAAACAATTAAGTGAACTCATAAATTAATATTTAAAATAATTTTTGTTAAAGAAAATTCATGAATTCAATTTATGATTGCTGCAGCATTCACAGTATGCAGGTTTAACAATTTGACCTATACAGACAGAACAATTTCGCTTTCCATAACATTCATTCGACAACATTAAACACTACAACATTTATTGATTATAACTATGAAAATATAATATTCTGAGCTCTCAAACAAAATATGACTAATCACAATTAATCTAATAATAATTAGACTGTCTAGTTTTGCAGTGTATTAAATTTTTACTATTTTACCGTGAACCCATTAACATAACAGAAGACATCTCATGTAAAAGGATTTCAATAACAAAAGCTTTTATTTTACTCCTTAACATATGTTTACTCTCGTTAAAATGCTACATTAAATCAGTTAGAAACACGTTTGGTTAAAACTTCAATCGTAATTAATTCGATTATCAATAAAATCATTTGTGATCGTAATTATAACCAATTTAACAAAATCTTCATTGCAAGTGTATTAATGCATTCATTATGGACATTAAATTAACACTTTTATTTTATATTCAACAACTTTACTTTACAGTATTATGAATAATATTAATAAGCTAGTGAAAACTTTGAACTCTATGAATTAAATTTCGAATATCAATTAAGAAAGTAAAATAAAAAAATTTTTGCATCAGCATTTGATTTCTCACATTAACTAAGAAATGTCAATAGGAAAATTTTGATATTTGTTCCAGAATAATAAAAAAATATAAAACAGCGATACATTTTATTCATCATCATCATTTATTACAATTTAATGATATATTTCTCAACACCATGATATAATTTTCAATAATATGAGAAGTCGCATAAAGCATTTTATTAAGAGACTTATAAAAATAAACTGATTTCTTTCATTTCATAAATTTCATGCTAAAAATAAATTCAAATTAAGTAAAATTCTCTTTAAACGATATCATTAATGATACAAAAACCTTACCTTTAGCAACGAGCAAAACTGAGAAAGAAAGAAGAAACAATTTGAATATCATGTTGAAAATGTCTTTAAGTGAATCAAATTTTTTCTGTTGACCTTTCTTTGCTTATATAGCTCGATCAATTAACTTAATTTTCTACTGTTTCCGCTCCAGGTTATCCGTTCTCTGATTAATAAGGATGTAATTACTATTTTTTCATTCATCTTATTTCAAAATAACACTTTAATTAGAATCACAAACAGATGCAAGGAAGAGAAATAAAATCCAAGAGTTTTCGAGAAACAATAAATGATGCAAAATATCTACTTAATACTTTGTTGAGCTCAGGATAAGTTCTATTTGTGTGAATCTTCTTCCTTGGAAAATTATTTAAAGTGTTAGATTGTAAAATATATAAATAAATGACAAGATGATCATATATCGATTTAGGGGTGATTACAGAATAGTTCATTTCAATTCACTTTACTTCATATCACTTGACGTGACGGCCATGGTATTTGTATAACATAAGCTTATCACAGCTCGCTGCGATTGAGATAGTAGGTACTTTCATTATTTTCTCTTAGTCTGATAATATCCGTTATCTGCTACAAATATAGGCAGAAAATTATAAAATTCACTTCTTCCCTATGTCCAAGACCGTCAAAATAAACACACATCGTCTCCCAGACAGTGCTGCCAACTGTATCGCATATATCTCCTTTTGATTCTGATTCTGGGAATTCTGACGCGGAGTCGGAATAAATCGGACTGAGAAACTTTCTATTACAAAAAATGAGCCAATAAGTTCAGCTTGAATCTTTTATACGGAAATTTTATCTACTCATGAATTTAAATTATTAAATATATTATAAATTGATTATGACCTAATGATGAGTAAAACAATGAAGTTAACTCATACATTAATATCTTTTATTAAAGAATATTCATGAATTCAATTTTTGATTGTTGCAGCATTCACAGTATGTAGATTTAACAATTTGACCTATACCGACAGAACACCTTCACATTCAATAACATTCATTTGATAACATTAAGAACTACAACATTCATTGATTATAACTATGAAAATATACTATTCTGAGCAATTAAACCTAAATGTGACTAATAACAATTAATCTAATAATAATTAGACTGTCTATTTTTGAAGCCCATTAAAAATTTTAATATTTTACAGTGAACCCATTAACATAACTGAAGGCATATCATGTAAGAAGACTTCAATAATAAAAGCTTTTATTTTACTCCTTTAACATGTTTTTACTTTCGTTAAAGTGCTACATTAAATCAGTCAGAAACACGTTTGGTTAGAACTTCAACCGCAATTAATTCAATTATCAATAAAACCATTTCATGATCGTTATCGTAACAAATTCGGCAAAATCTTTATTGTAACATATTAATGCATTCATTACGGATATTAAATTAACACTTTTGTTTCATATTCAATAACTTTACTTTTCAATATTATTATTAATATTAATAAACTAGAGAAAAATTTTAACTCTATAAACTAAATTTCGAATATCAAATATAAAAGTAAAATAAAAATTTTAAGCATCAGCATTTGATTTACGACAAGAACTAAGAAAAGTCAATATGAAAATTTTGATTTTTCTCACCAAATAGTCAAATTATAAAACAGCGATACATTTTATTCATCATCATCATTTATTACAATTTAATAAAAAATTTCTCAATACCGTGACATCATTTTCAATTGTATGAGAAGTGGGATAAAGCATTCTATTAAGAGATTTCTAAAAATGAACTAATTGTTTTTTCTTTTCATAAATTGCATGCTAAAACCAAATTCATATTAAGCAGAATACTCTTTAAACGATATAATGAATGATTCAAAAATCTTACCTTTTGCAATGAGCAAAACTGAGAGAGAAAGAAGAAATAATTTGAATATCATGTTGAAAATGTCTTTAAGTGAATCAATTTTCTTCTGTTGACCTTTCTTTGCTTTTATAGCTCGATCAATTAACTTAATTTTCAACTGTTTCCGCTCTAGGATATCCGTTCCCTACTTTATAAGGATGCAATTTCAGTTTTTTCATTCATCTTATATCAAAATAACTCTTTAATTAGAATCACAAACAGATGCAAGGAAGAGAAATAAAATCAAAGAGTTTTCTAGAAGCAATAAATGATTAAAAATATCTACGCAATACTTTGTTGAGTTCAGGATAAATTCTATTTGTGTGAGTCTTCATATAAATAGACTTTCGACAGCTCTTCCCTGCAAAGTTATTTAAAGTGTTAGTCTGTAAAATATATAGATAAATGATAAGATGGTCATATATCGATTTAGGGGTGATTACAGAATAGTTCATTTCAATTAAGGCGACATAGTACCCAAAAAATCATAGGAA
This sequence comes from Araneus ventricosus, assembly GCA_013235015.1. NCBI lineage: Eukaryota > Metazoa > Arthropoda > Arachnida > Araneae > Araneidae > Araneus > Araneus ventricosus. The sequence continues at coordinate 15,492 of BGPR01014382.1, read as the reverse complement.
TATCGAAATTTTAAATAATTGGTTCATTCGATAACTTGAATCATTCTAAATATGCCTGTAAAATTCCAGAGCTTTTCTTTAAGTTATTAAACAAGTTTGATTCATGACAGGAGAGTAAAAAATGTTGCTACACCCACTTTTCAGATCGTTGCAGTCTCTGAGAAGCTTAAACTTCAAAATGAAAATAAAATGCAACTTAACAAGACAGTAGGAACTTTGGCCACGTGTAAAGACTATAGGAGGGTATACCAAAGAAAAAGAATCAGGAAAATATTGTTGTACTGAAGAAACTAAAAATACAGTCTGATCCCGGATTCCGAGACTACCACATTTAGACGATTTTATACAGGAAAGGGGTGTCGGGAAATGAGTCATATGAGCGCATTTCCGGAGTTATTTGTTAGATCACACTCAGTAAAATGTAAACATCGCCCTTCCATTCTTCACTTTCCCCCTATTATGATGAAAATAACTCCGCCTGACGCATGCGCAAAAGCGCGGAATGTTCCCCAATCCGTTGCTATACAATAGTTCGTAATGGCAACCAGAAATTAATTCGTTGGAAAGAGGGAAATAAAGGTGTATATATTTCATGCCTGTTGTAAATTTATGCTAAATAAAAAGCAGAATTTTGCTTGTAATCAGCTCCGAGATATATATTTCTTTTTACAAACATTGTTAAGATTAAATTTTATGTGATATTGATGTTTTCTTTCTTAATACTTTATATTCTTTTATATACGCATTATACAATTATAATATTTCATTGACACAAATCCTTGCAATTTTTATAGTAAGCAGATTAAAATAAGTTAATTAACATTTTGTAAAAGTTACAAGATATTCTAAGGATTTTATATCATATTATTGAAGGAATGGAAATTTCAAGTTGATATTGATATTTCTCCATTTTTTGTTTTTTTCATATACTTTTTTTCGAAACCCTCATGCTTTTTTAATAATTGAAGGAGAGGTGTGAAATTTTTCACGCATGCTCTGAAATACAAGTTTTTAAATGTCAAATTCAAAATTAATGCATTTTTGAGAATTTTTAGTGTTTTTAACAATAAAACATAATAATAAATTTAATATCAGCAGTATACAGAAATCCATACCAAATTTTATGTAGCATATTTTGAGGTACTTTGAGAAAAAATTGTAAAAATATATGCATGTTTAAAAAAGCCTTGGAGATTTTAAAAAATGCTATAATTTTAAAAAATTTCATTTTTTACAAATACTTTTCAATAAATTCCAATTTTTTTGTGTGGGATCGTCATAGAGTATTAGTTTATATAAAATACAACTAAAATCCAATTCCAAATATTAAAAATAAAAAATATTATTTATATGGTACGGCGTCGTCTTATGTCTGCCCACCGGTTTTCATTTGAAATGAATAAAATAAAATTATATTCTCTCTTGTGAGCTTCATGCATATTAATTTTGTTATTCATCGTGGTTGTTGAATGTTTATTCAACAGCAACCCTGTTGAATTAATTTCAGTGGTCACGTTTTTTATTTCGTTTTTGGTTTGTCTAATTTTAACTTCTGACGAGCTTCTAGGTTTGAAGATTAATTACTGCAGAAATCTTTAAGATATAAGGTATGCCCAAATGAAAAGGAGACTACAGTTATATGTAAAGAGATGTTATTAACAATACTCTAATTACAGTTCATGTGGAACAGTACAACTTTTATTAATCGGCATTGGCATTCATTGATCTCAGAGCGTAGGAAGGGAGAGGGTGGATTCAGTGTAGAAACTGCTGGGTCAGGCAAACACCATTTCTCGCCGTCTTCTGATTTTCTGACAGATGCACCCGCTGTGAACAAACTTTGCCATAACCAAGCTTTTTGTGGATTATGTGACGCACAGTTCCTTTGCTTATCAACAGTTGAACAGCAATTTCATGTGTGGTGATCAGACGATTCTGCCGTATGAGCTCATCCACAGCCGAAATCGTGGCACTGTTGGTCACAACGTGCGCCTGCCCAGGGCGTGGCAAGTCCTTGATGTTTGCTCGTACCGCCTCATAATGCTGACGCCACCGGAATATGGTGCACCGTGTTTGAAACTGCTCTCCGTACACCTCTTTCATCCTGAGATAAATTAGTGAAGCGTACTCCCCTTCTGCGCGAAGAAACTGGACAAAGGCTCTTTGTGTTGATCTGGAGGAATCCATCATGCAAAGAACTGCGGAAACAATTCTCCAGAAATGAGGATATTGATGCGAAGCCGTTAACTACGCAGGTGCAACTGGAAATACCACCACGTCATCTATCGTCTATCACATAAATTCACTGGGATTTGATAAAACGCCGATGCAGCTAAGGTCTCCTTTTCAATTGGGCCCACCTTATGCAATGAAATCTTTCAGTTAATTTTGTTCTTAGCTTTTTTAACCAATATTTGATGGCGTATGTGTCATTTACAGGTTCTTTTGGTTTGTTTTGTTTTGACTTGTTCCACTTCTAATTTACGAGGAAAACTAGTGGTGATAACTACCTCTGAGCAAGTTCTGTATTTTATAATAATAATTCCATTAACTGAAACGAATTTAGGCAATAATTTTCGCACTACGCCAAGAGAATAGGTTTATTCAGATCAAAAATGGATTAACAGAGTTAATTAACATAGTTTACTGCTATCTCGGAATCTTCCCATTACGCATATGAAATATTTTTCGCTCAATAGACCACACGTGATGAAATTAGCCGTTCCAAAAATTACTCTAGAGTTTTGATTAAAATTTCGAGAGTTATAAGGTTTTCAAGAATGGACTTTCCCATCAGCACGGTGCAGGTTGAAGTTAACAACTCAATACTGCACATCAGAACAAGAATTGCATTCCCGACAATATTTTACCGAATATTTGTGCTTCATTTACGAAAATGCATGTAAATGTTGTGGACATCAAACATAACCATTGATGAAAGTCACGTCACGTTATCAGCTTTCTGAGAAACAGGATGGGTCAAACTCCATTTTCGCATTCATACCTTTCTGGTGCCTCCCCTAATTGCCCTCGTGACTGACTCTTCGCGGTAAAATGTGAGTTCCTCCTATAGTATGTCCCACGATTTTGAGCGACTGATTGCAAACCATAGTATCCATATTAACTCCAATTTTGTAGCATCTTCAAAATTGTGCATTATTTTTGGACACCAGTGTACTGTTGATTAATGGCTGACTGGTTCATTGAATATTTTCATTCTATTTTGATATTTCTTTGTGTATATAAGAATTTCCATTCGCCAGAGCATCGCGATAATTAGAAGTATAACGCTAGACATGAATGCAGTAGCATCTGTATTCAGTAAAATTATCATAGCTTGTTGCGATCAAGAAAGTACGTACTTTCATTGTTTCCTCTGATCATTTCTGCAATCTGCTACAAATGCTGCAGAGAGTTTCCTTTCAAATTCTAAATTTAAAATTTATTTATCCTCCTGCTTTTATCTGCCGGCCATTTCCACGTAATTATAAAAATACTAAATAGTAATTCTAAAACAAGCTAAATAATTATTTTAGTTCTATACTAGTGACAAGAATGTGACGATAATTCCTTCGAAGAACCGTTAATGAATATCCGTTAGTAACTGCCAGTAATAAGTAGACAGCCGTAACATAATAAATAGTCTTCAAAAATAATAATTTTTTTTCGATTTAAAATCAGAAAATGTCTACATTTATGGGACGGGCATTTATTTCTTCTCAAATTTTTTAATATTTTTAATTATTACCGTTTTTTTCTCTGTACATTCGAATAAATCAATAAATAGATACGAATTGGATCATTTCTAAGAGTGCATGAATAGTACTTTAGTTTAGAATGTCACTTTCTATCTGTGTCTATATCGTTGGGACACAGTGCTCTGACCGGTATCGACTGTTAAACTTAGTATTCTATTGCTTTCATTCTATGATATTTAGTTGATATTTCTTTGTGTATATAAGAATTTCCATTCGCCAGAGCATCGCGATAATTAGAAGTATAACGCTAGACATGAATGCAGTAGCATCTGTATTCAGTAAAATTATCATAGCTTGTTGCGATCAATAAAGTGGGTACTTTCATTGTTTCCTCTGATAATTTCTGTAATCTGTTACAAATGCTGCAGATAGCTTCCTTTCAAATTCTAAATCTAAAATTTATTGATCCTCTTTCTTTTATCAGCCTGCCATTTATACGTAATTATAAAAATACTAAGTAGTAATTCTAAAACGAGCTAAACAATTATTTTAAGGCTATACTAGTGACAAGAATGTGAAGATAATTATTTGGAAGAACTGTCAATGAATATCCTTCAGTAATTGCCAGTAATCAGTAGTCAGCCGTAGCATAATAAAAAGAATTCAAAAATAATAATTTTAAAAATAAAATAATAATTATTTTTTTCTATTTAAAATCAAAAAATGTCTACATTTACGGGACGGGCATTTATTTCTTCTAAAATTTTTTTATTATTTTTAATTATTACCGCTTTTTAACTGTACATTCGAATAAAGTAATGAATAAAAATGAACTGTATCATTTCTAAGAGTGCAGGAATTGTACTTTAGTTTGGAATGCCAGTTTCGATCTGTGTCTATATAGATGGGACAGGGTGTCCTGACAAGTATCGACTGCTAAACTTAGCATTCTTTTGCTCTCATTCAATGATATTTAGTACTAAAACATTCATTGCATGTAACAAATAAAATAGGATATTCTGAGCGCTCTTGCTAAATATGACTAATCAAAATTTGGATATCAGAATTTATATTTCCAGGAGGTATACAATGATATTTCCTTTTTTCATTTTGATGTTTCAGCTCTATATATTAGTTCAATGGATGTAGTTTTATGATATATATTTGAAAAAAGTAAGACGATAAAATTTCATCAGCATTATACATTTAAAATATTGAAGAACTGCAGAAAACGATGTTGAAATTAGAGAAAAAAATGTACAAGTACATTCGTTTCATAATAAAGGTAATTTTTTAAATTTTCAGATAGTGTAAAAAACATTTTTGTTGAACAATAATTTTTTAAAATATAACAAGAAAAAGTTCAAAATTCGTTTAATTTTTAATTTATCAAAATTTCAAAAATAGCCCCGGAGCGCACATTCCCTGTCTCCAAAATATACTTGTACCAAATTTCGTTGCTTGACGCCCGAGCTCTGCGCAGCAGATCCCATACGCACAATCGGAGTTGTTATTATTAGAAACATAAATGTGCAACAGATGTTTTTTAAATAAATTTTTGACCCTATATGATTTCCTGATTTACTTCAATAATTAATTAAGATAAAACATAATAGTTAATAAAGCTAGCTACTAGTCAAGGAGACTGGAAATTCTGTTTCTAATTTCTTATAATTAGAATATCGTTTTTCCTGGAGATCCTTCAATTAATTTATAAATAATTCACATATCTTTTTTTCAGGTCAATAAAATTTTTACTAACAGCGAAAACTCAATTGAAAGCATCTCTTAAAAGAAGACTCCAAAAATATAAAAGCTCTTTTATGCTATGCTTTTAGTATATCGTTGCTATCGTTAAATTTTCGGATTAAATCAAAAACACATTTGATTTAAAACTTTAATCGCACTCAAATGGAAGTTAGGTGTTATCATTTCAAAATCGTAATCGTAAAACAATTCAACAAAAGCTTTAATATCAGATTTTATAGAATTCATTGTGCTCATTAAAATAACACCATTCGATCACATTTAAGAAATTTTCTTTTCGATATTATTAGAACTATTAATAATCTAATAAGAACTTTGGATTCTGTAAACTAACATTCTACAATTTATTAAGAATATAAATTTAAAGTTTCATTTATCGAAATACAATTAAAACACTTAATAATTGAGAAAGTCAATGTCAAATGTTAGTAAATACGTTCCAAAATAGTAAAAAAAATTATAACAATGCTATACATTTAAAATTTTATTAAAAGACATTAAAATATAACATGATTTTTTCTACTTTATAAATAAAACGCTACGCATAAATTTTAATTAAAGTATAATATTTTTAAAAAGTATAAACGTATCATAGATGATATAAAAAATTACCTTTAGCAATCAGCAAAACTGAGAAAACGAGAAGAAGCCCTTTGAAAGCCATGTCGAAACCGTTTTTTTAATGAAGGAAATTTTTGCTCTTCACCCTTTGTTTATATAACCCAATCAATTCTTTTCCAGTTGTTTCCGCTCAAGGATTTCCGTTCTTTAATTTATGCGGATATAATTACCGCTTTTCATTGGATACAATTTTATTTTCATTCGATCTAATATCAAAATAACTCTTCTTTAGTATCACAAACGCATGTAAGCAGGGGAAACGAAATCGATACATTTCATGTGGAATGAATCGATTCATTTTATGTGGATCCTGAGTTTCATAATCAATACCTTACAAAATTATTTTAGGTATTTTCTAAAATAATTAGATAGATGTTAAATTGAATAGATATTGAATTAGATGTGACCATGAAATAATTCATTTCGTTGATGATTGATCTGTGGTTTGCTTTTGATAAGAAAAAAAATAATCGCGATAGTTCGTTTACCATTTAAGTCGCTGGTCTTTTTTAGTGACTTAAGGATATTTATCATTTATTTCTGAAAATCAGAATAGTCAAATGGAATTCTGGCAATAATGAAATGGATATTGAACCATAAGTTGAATTTGTCACATGTTTGAACTTTTCTATGTCACATTAGTAAAGCTATAAAAAATTAGAGTCATTCGAACGATGCTGTCAGGGACAAATATTTTTGGCTTCCAATCCAGAATTCTCCACAGAACTATTCCAAAAAAGTCTAATCTACAGCCAGGGATAGCTGAGTTGGTAAAGCTCGAAAACTTTAGAGCCATTCGAACGACGCTGTCGGGGACAAAGAAGTCAGGATTCCAATCCAGAATTCTCCAAAGTGAGCAGTGTTACAGAAACAGAGGATGAAGAAGAATGAGTTAATGCCAATTGAAGAATGAGTTACGAGAATGTCAATTCCTGCTACTCGGTTAGGCGCGTGGTTTCCTATGCGTCTTTGTGTTCTCTTATCTCCCGTGCATTAGCAAGTGGAACTTAAATGACTGCGAGATATTGTTCATTAACATTTCAATTACAGGTACTAGAAGATTCACCTGTGAGCAATGAATGGAATTAAAAGTGCAGTGTTTTGAAAACTAGTGGGGGACATCTGTATCCCAAGCGCCTAGGATAATAGCTTTAGAGAGAAGCGCACCTGATCTTTTATTATTTTTATGACTATCAAGAGTATCTAGATCACCATCATACGCAGAACGCTAGTAAAATAACATTAAAACACTCGACAGGTTTTTATAAGCGTGACTGCTAAAAGGATGTTATAATACGCGACAATCCAACAAGAAGTTTTAGATACCACCATTACAATAAATTACCGCTTATACGTTTTCAAGGGACTGTATAAAAAAGACGTATAAATGAAAAGATGTATAATAGAAATTTTAAAACGCAACTTTGATCATACAAATATATTGCTACTAATGCTAATTCATTTAAGAGTACTGAATTTAATTTGTTAAAAATAATTCTTCTATTTTAATATATGATATTTGAAGCAATAATGAGATTTTAAAATTAAAAATTTATCATAAATGTGAGAAAATCAAACCTTCTTTGTATATCTTCAGAAATAATTATATATATCTAATTTTGTGCGATTCGTGTGCTTTGAGGCAGTCGTTTACTTAAAACGTATCTTTAAACGACGACTGATTGACTGTTGTTTGTCTAGGAGTATTTACTCCCACTACGTACTGGAATATTCACTTCTAAGCAATGAATGGAATTAAAACTGCAGTGTTTTGAAAACTAGTGGGGGACACCTGTATCCCACGCGCCTAGGATAATAGCTTTACAGAGAAGCGTACCGCAGTTTTTACAAAATATAATTTTTATTCCTATCTACAGTATCTAGATCACCATCATACGCAAAACGCTAGTAGAGTAACATTAGAACACACGACAGTTTTTTATAAACGTGACTGAAAGGAAGTTATAGAGAAGCGCCACAATCTAACAGGAAGTTTGAAATACCAACCCTACAGTCAATTACCTTCTATACATCTTTCAAGGGACTGGAACAAAACGACGTATAAATGAAAAGATGTATAATCGAAATTTTATTACGCAGCTTTGATGATACAAATATATTGCTACTAATGCTAATTCATTCAAGAGGAATAAATTTAATTTCTTAAAGATAATACTAGTATATTAAAAATTGATTATAAAAGTGAGAAAATCTTACCTTCTTTGTATATCTTTAGAATTAATTATATATATCTTATTTTATGTGATTCTTGAGCTTTGAGGTAGTTCGTTTACTTTGAACATTCTTTAACCCTTTAACTCCTGGGGTCTCACAATCTGAATACAGTTATATTCGAAGGTTTGCTTACTAATTGATTTGTGAAATGGATTCGTCCGCCCCGTTCCCCCTTTTCTCCTCACTACGGGTGGTGGGAGATATGCATGGCAGGCCTTTCATCTCTTATCTCTACCCCAAGGGGTCCCTTTAATGACCACTCGCCCAACTGCCTTCTCCCTCCTTTCGGAACAGCAACCGGCTGAAATCCGCCCCATCAGTATAGAAGTCACATGGCCGGTTACGGCCGGCTTAGGAGTCAGAGTGTTAAACGACGACTGATTGACTGTTGATTGTCTAGGAGTATTTAGTACACAAGTATGGATCGAATTAAGTCAATTGACTGATTTCCCTAGTGATTGGATAAACTAAATAAGGTCGTTTTCCGGAATTTATCATTACAATGGAAAGGAATGATTCGGGACTGTGATGAAACGGCGTATGAACGAACTGTGATTGACGGTGCTTTAATGTAGTTTGTTTAATCGTCCAACTTCCAATTCAAAAATTTTCAATAAAGGAAGTACGGAATGAGCAAGCCTTTTGAAAATATTTATATTAATAAAATAGCATTATTACCTTCTGTAAAAATACCTCAAATATACATTCAAATAAAAAGTCCTATTTGGAAATTTTTGGCCTAATGTCTTAAAAATAAAAGTTGAATTCGTTTTATATAGTGATTCTCAAATAAATCATGTAAAGTTTTTTGGTCATTTTTTCAGGCTTTTATTAATATATTGCAAAGGGTTATATTCATTTCATTTTCAAACCGCAGAGGAAACAGTTAGTCGTTATGTTCTTCCACAAGTTTCTCCAAAAGTAGAGTCACGGCTTTTTTCTTATCTTCGCTCAAATCCAAAGTATCCAGTTCATCCAGGACTGATTTTGCTCCCCTCTTTGAACAGGAATAGTCAAGAGATTTCAAACGGCGAATGATTTCAAGCGTCGTCTCTTCCAAAAGTTTTCCGCAATTCTCAGATAGAGCATGTAAAGCGCATTCAGTAATTAGGGCTTCTTCCCTAGAAAGAAATATAATTATAATTAAAGATTCATATATAAAAAATATAAGTTAGCAAAAAGGCCTTTTTATAGCCACTCATGTTTATATACTATATATCAGTCAGAAAAGTAACATCCAATCCATTGTAGGTCTATAATGGTAACAGTTACAATTAATATAATTTAACAAAAGTTATTAATAATTAAAAAATTAATTAAACTTTCGTATTAGACAGAATGGCGCATATGCAGCAACTTCCAATAAAATACAAAATATAGATAATCGAATACAAAAAAAAGAAAAAAACACAGAAGAAACAAAATTAAAGAATAGCGATAACAATACACGTTTTTGAACGCTAGAAGAATAAAAAATATTTGTAATAAACCATTCAACTTTTGTTAAGGGGAGTCGGTACCCCCTATACCGCTAATGTTAAATTGGCCATTTTTAGGTGCCTTTTTCTCACTATGTATAATAGATACATGTTTGAAATTTTTTATACAGTTTAAGTCCACATTTATCTGTATACTGAGCGGATTTCGTACATTAATATGGCTTGGTTTTTTTTAAAAAAATTTTTTAACTGTATGTCACGATGAATTTGTCAAAAATTGTCGTTTTCTTACACGCAATCAGCCATATTATGAAATATTTTTGAAATAATGGAAGAAAATCCGCTCAGTATATACATTTATATGAAAAGCATCTGTGGTAAAAATTTCAAAAGCCTACATGCAATAGAATTTTTGAAAATGGTACATGCAGTTTCAAAAATACCATTTTGAGATAATTCAAGTTAAAGATAAAAACATTGCCTCATCAAAAGATTCCAGCATACTAGAGTGAAATCTATACATTTTTTTAAAACTTAACTTTTATCTTTGTCTTATATAACTATTTTAACCCTCCTTCCTATTACTTACAGAGAAAAGACATATTTTGCCTTCAAAAGGACATACAACCTCCATACGATAACATTACGTTGAATAAATTAATGCACATTTTCTAATGATTTACTACATATACAAGTTTTAATTTGTTTATACAGTTTAAGTAGACATTTATCTTTACACTGAGCAAAATTCTTACATTAAAATAGCTTTTTTTTAAAAAAAATAACTGTATGTCACGATGAATTTGTCAAAAATTGTCGTTTTCTTACACGCAATCAGCTATAGTAAGAAATATTTTTGAAATAATAGAAGCAAATCTGCTCAGTATATACTTTAATATGAAAAGCATTTGTGGTAAAAATTTCAAAAGCCTACATGCAATAGAATTTGAGAAAATGATACTCGCAGTTTCAAAAATATTTCTTAATAACGTTGATTGCGTGTTGCTAAAGGGCAATTTTTGAAAATTTCATTGTGACATTCAGTTAAAAATTTTTAAAAAAGCTATATTATTGTAAGAATTTTGCTCAGTATAAAGATAAATGTCTAATTAAACTGTATAAACAAATTAAAACTTGTATCTGTAGTAGATCATTAGAAAATATACATTAATTTATTCAACGTAACACTATCGTATTGAGCTTGGTGGTCGTTTTGAGGGCAAAATATGTCTTTTCTCTGTAATTAACAGGAAGGAGGAATAAAATAGATATATAAGACAAAGATAAAAGGAAAAGGTTAAAAAAATGCATATGTAGGAAAAAGTTTGCTCAGTGTATACATTTATATGTATAGAAAAGGTAGTAAAAATTTAAAGAGTATATGTTATGCAGTTTTTGTGAAAAATGTTTATACAGTTTTAAAAATACCTTTTTGCATTATACAATTTAAAGAGAAAATTCTTACCTTATCATAACATTCATGGTTTCCTGGAATGTATATTATCCAGGTAGTATGCCTAAATATTTAAAAATGCTTAATTTCAAAGGCAATGTTGCTTAATTTCCCTCATTAAAAGTGCATACAGCATCATACACACCAAGGGAAAGTTCTTCAATTTGCACGAATGTTGATTTGAGAACACGCCGTAATTTTATAATTCCCATCTGATCTATATTTAAAATTCTGATGGAAAGAGGTTTAATTAAATATTGACTGACAAGGAATAAAATTAATAACACGATTGAAAAAAGGATACAAAACGATGAATAACAACTTTCAAACTCAGCGATTTTTAAGAAAAAAAAAGTTTTGTAAGTACTTCACACGTTTATTCCAAGCGAATGATCGCCAAAAAAATGTAAACACGGCAAGGAAGAATGCAAAAACAGCAAATGAAGTATTGGGTTAAATGTCCAATGTTTACATTTTTCATCTGTCAAAGTGGGCGTGGCACGCCATTTAAAGGTCTATTTACAAATGAAGATTTCAATATAAAAATCTAGAAATCGAATTTTTGAAATTATATAGGAATTGAAAGAATAATTTAAAAGATAACGGTTACCCAAATAATTTCTTTGAAGTCAATAACTTATTTAAAAACTTTGAAGATCTTTTATTCTTCTGTTAATTGGTTCGAATTGGTTAATTCATTCTACGTATGCTAGCCTATAGACCTATACTTCCTTTGTTCTTGTATGTTTCTCGATAGCGTCATTCTGTCTTCTATATCGGCAGAGGGTAAAATGTTTACTTTCTCTAGTCTCTCTATTGGATTTGTTATAAAGGACTTTATTAACTTTCTCTTTTTCTGAAGGGATTATTTCCTTTATTTCAGTTAATGGATAAATTCAGGCCACAGGGTGTATAATTTTTGACTATGTAGTCATGCCCTTGACAGAAAATTTATCCATATTAGAACTCCGATGGCGAGTGTCCTTCGAAAATGTTCGCCATTCGAGTTCTCTGCCATTTCTTCCATTCTAATTATTTTTCTTTTATATTATAATTGTTTTCTTTTATGTGTTTTAATTATTTTAATTATTAGAGCATGATTGTTTTATTTGATTCTATAGTTATTTGTTGGTTAATTGTAGGACAATATCGTTGATGTAATCACTGGATGCTGCTGCGTTAGCGGGTCAAAAGATGTATTGTTATAGCTATTGTTAACTTCTGTTTCTTCTGTATTTTTTCTTTTTTTGTATTCGATTATCTATAATGGTAAGTCCAAGAGAAATGAAATTTTGATATGAAACAGACTATCCCAGTGATTGACAAACTTATTTTTTTCCTTTTCGAAATCATATTATACACATCTTTTTCATATTTTCAAAATGTATAATAGATATTTTTCTCTTTTCGAAGTTCCTCTAGAAAAGGCTGACTGCCCATCCTATTCCACTGTATCTCCCACAAAATGGAAAGAGATGCAGTTCCTGGATTCCTCCTTTAAATGATATCTCGCAGTTGAAAGAAAGGATGATGAAATGCTTATTTTCAACAGAAAGCATGTCCTATATTTTCTTCCTTGTTCATCTATTCCCTGGGAGAAGATTGGGGAAACGTGCCAGACATCACTCAACTTGGGGACAAAAATGAAGATAAAAATGACCGGTCATCGTCTACAAATGCATTTGCGACCGAAGATGCGGAATACGTACATCTTGAATTGAAGGAAGAAGAAACGGAGCAAAAGACAGAACTTATAGTTGTGTCCTGAACTGACAGACAGACGAAAATTGCAAATAGTATGTACTATGTTTTATTGTACTAACAATTACTCTCCAAATTTTAACATTTGTTATTCAAACTAACAAGGAGAGGCTACAACTTGGGAAATTCAATGCGGGATGAAACTTGGCATATTAGTAGCATACCATTAGGGTGTTCACACATTAATCTAAAAAAGTGCAATGGCCAGCCAATTCGGAGGAAATGGCTCTCTAACTTTGGGCACAACTTATATACCAATAATTATTCACAAGCAATCAGTGCTCAGATAGCTTAGATGTCAGTGCGCTCGCCTACCGTTCTCAGTTCGGACCAGGCTGCGGTTTTTTATTTTTATATTTCAAAATAATTCCAAATTAAATTGAAAATTTAAAAAAAATTTTAAATTAAAACTTTAATTATTTTTATGCAAGACATAACTTTATTTATATTACACTTGAATTACAGATAAAATAATATATAAACAACAAAAAATTATAAATACATCTTTAATGGTGATAAATATTAACTCACAACATAAAACATTTTTGTTTAGTCATTATTATCATTCATAAATTTTAGATGTTTATTCAACATTTATTAATTAATTTTCATTTTGTACTAGTAACTGTATTTTTCTACATTAAATTATGTACAATATCCAGAATAATAATTATCATAAAAACATCGGAAACAAAAAATATTTTGACACCTTGCATAATTGATAAACGACAATTGTTCACAATAGCAACGGTCCTTTTGATCTGTAGGAATTCAAACATCGTTCACATTAAAAATTATCTCTCTTTCATTTGAAAGATTGACAGTTTTTTAAAAGTTTTTCAAAATTATTACAAATTAAATGAAAAACTTTTACATATTTTTAATTAAAATATTAATTTCGTATGCATAAAATTACTGTTTATTCATATGATACTTGAATTATTGGAAAGTTTACTTTATAAGTTCTAAAATAATTATAAATATAACTTTAAAGGCAATATAAATCATAACCACAATTACTCACATCATGAAAGATATTTTTTATTCTTCATTACTCATAAATTTTATAAATTCATTCTACGAATTTCATACGATAATGAGTAAAGGTCCCTTTGGTCCCTTTTTAATTAATGAAATTTCGGACCACCTGCCTACGCATTTAATAGAATAACAGCTGCTCTCTACAACTTTTATTCCATCATTAAAATATAGGACCATCTGCATATGTATTCAATATATTAACATCTGCTCAATACTGTTTCCAAGATAAAATAAGAACGAATAATTTGTGAATATAAAAACCCGATAATTTACATTTTCAATGAATTTAGAATGATAATTTTAATTATATTTAGTATTTATCACCATTAAAGATGTATTTAGAATTATTTTTCTGTTTACATATTATTTTTATTATTATTTTACCTGTAATTCAAGTATCATATAAATCAAGTTATTTTCTGCATAAAAATAATTGAAGTTTTAATTTTAAATATTTTTTTAAATTTTTAATTTAAGTTGGAATCATTTTGAAAAAAAAAATAAAATACCGCATCTAGGACAGAACTGTGGACCTAGCGAATGGCAGGCAACAGCTGCATAGTATACAACCGGATAGGATGCAACATAGATAGCCCATAGGATACAACAATAATGTTGTATTTGGGGGGATGGGGTAGAGGAATTAGCTTGATGCATTTAGGATTTTTTAAAATCGATGTGGGCAGGGCAATTGTCTATTAAAGGAAAAATTTTATTCTTTTGGTCAATTCACTCTCCCTTTGACGCAGGTCTTCTTCAAACTATTCAGATGTCAACTATGCTTTTTTGTTTTCTTTGTACGTCACAGGTATTTTTTAAAAATTGTTAAAGCACATTTGCTTTTGAGATTTGCCAATCACAGCCAACTTCCTTTTCTTCGAACTATTCATGTTAACGTACAAATGAACAGTTAATCGTACTTTGCACAGTTTTTTTCCCAACTTATTTTTCTCCTTTAAGTTTTGATGTTTCATTGTGAGTCATATAAAAAACACATCTTCATCAACGTTAAAAGTATCCTTTTCATCGTATTCACGGATGATATCAGGTCAGACCTTATCCATTCAATTACTGATATTTGAAGGCAAGACTTTACCTGTGCCACCTACAATTTTACTGCATGTGTTGTTCTTCCACTTCTTAAATTTAACTTATTATCAAGGCTGGAATATTAAATAGGAATGGGTGACGCAACTTTGAGTTCCTCTAACTATTTATTGCTGTATTTTCAGACTTAACTAATTTTGTACTTCCACGTATTTTAAAAAGCCCATGTAGTCTAACTTGCTGAAATTAAAATCAAATAGTGTTTAAATTTCAGAAGATTATCCTTAGCTTTTTTCTTCATGTTTTTAAATTCGCTAACAAATCAGTGTGGTCCAATTTTTTTGCAGTTGCTTGGCTGATTCTAAGTTATCAGATATAATAATCTTTGTGTTATATAATTTCGACTGTGTTAAAAATGTTTTGCAATCTA